>MQTX01000369.1:13102-29584 GCA_009735665.1 Angiostrongylus cantonensis
AGCACAGTGCTCGTGCAACTTTGCGACTTCGTCGAAGGTATGTATGATTGATAGCTATATTTTTTAACCAGAAATAGTTGCGCATTGTAATAGCAATTCGTTGGGAGTAGTTTATTATTCATTAAAGCAACATAGTTTTTTTTTAAAATTTATGGGTTTTCAAAGAAAAAGGTATAAAGGAGAACGGATAAAGCTCTCGCCGTTGATCAATCACTGAGGGATGCGCCATGCATTCGACTTCATTAAGTATCGTTGGAGCTGATTGAATGCAAATCTGGCCTTCACAATGACTCGCGGTGGCCTGCCGATGTATCGAGCCAGTGCTGCTATCCTCCCAGACAAATCTGGTACCAATTTGTCGACCCCGGAGGGATGGAAGGCTTGGTGGGCCATGGGCGCATTCCACGTTTGTGTCGCAGTGGTGCCTCCAACCATTCCGTCACACGCGCCTTGAAGAGAAAGCAAAAAACTATAAATATCAGATATAGTACAGCAAATAAATAATATGTTAAGTAGAAGGATTGTTTTTTGTTTTAATCTATTGTTACACACTCTGGGCTGCTTGTAACGCAGTGGCCCATAGATGTCCTGAAATATATGCGTGGTCGGTGGTCCCATCCAGCAGCCTGGAGTCATCAAGTCGTCCATCCCATCGGGGTAAGCAAATTGTACCTGTCTTATTAGTGTTGACAACACCGCTGACTTCATACATCAGTAAACCACCCAACGACATAGCTAACGTATGTATCCAGTTGCCTCCAAGGTGAAGTTGAATGCATAGCGCAACCCTCAGGCGCCGCTAGCATTATTTCTTATCGTTCATGGTACGCCTTTCATGTGAGTTATACACTGTTTTCTGTAGATGGTTTCACAGTTCTATATAAACACTTTGGTCCTAAGACTTAACCTGTAGTGGTTGCCAGGTATAACCAAAATGATAAGACGACTTGCCACCCTAATCTTTTGATCGTTTCTAGTCATTTCAAACAAATTGTAACGCCACTCCACTCAATTACTGTTTGCAATCTCCACAAACGGGACTCCTGCAGATTTATTATACTGATACTACATATTCATATATGTGCATATTTATATATAGGTTTTCGGTTTTGATTTCGGTTTCAACATCTCTCCGAATCAAATAGTAGGAAGAACGAGCGAAGGATTCGTCGCCGAAAACCCCTGATCTACATCGCGCTGAAGACTTGGATGCGCCCTTGCAAGGTCAAGTCAGGACTCTAGGGAGGACCAAGTTGTACGACCAGCAATAGGTGAGCCTCAGTACCCCGCACACTGGGTGCTCCCGTCTATGACGTCAGGCGGTGAGACGACCGGTGAGAGGCCAGAAAATCTCGGGTTGCGCAGGACGTCATTAGAACCGGATCTGACAAGCACACGTACGACACGCCATGGAGATTGTTTCCTACTATGCACGTATGATGCCAAAACACTTTCCACAGACGCCGATCTTCACGCCCTTCTTGTAGCTGCAGCCGCATTAAATTTCATGTGATCGCATTACAAGAAACAAAAATCGAGAAGACCGACATGCGCCAACTAAACAACGGGACCTTTGTGATCCGTGGAGATAAGGTCCCGTCACGAAATGTCGGCAGCGTAGACTTTGTCGTCCACCCGTCCATTGTCCATCTCGTCGACTCATACGAGATCCTTTCCCCTCGCATAGCCTTCCTCCGTCTTCAACTGTCGCTTCATAAGAAGATCACTATCATCAACGGCTATTCACCGGCAGGCGGAGCTGATCAATGCGAATTAAATCCGTTCTACTATCATTTGGAGAAAGTTATTCGCAATGATAAAGCATACCATAAATTTGTCGTCGCACACTTCAACGTCAGAATAGGAAAGACCAACAATAGCGAATACAGGATCGGAAATTTTGGACTAGGTGAAAGAAATGTTAATGTGAACCGTCTCACAAGACTGCTGTCCGCACCACGTCTCTTCCATTGAAACTCGTTTTCCCAGAAGAAAGAAAGCTGCCGCTGGAATGAAAGTCTCCCAACGGCATGATTACTGCGGAGATCGGCCATATTCTGGCAAAACAGAACATGTTGCCTACTTGACACATTGGTAGTTTCATCATTCTGTACTGATTCCGATTACCGCTTCTTCGTGCGATGATTCGATTCAGTCGCAAGCTGAAAAAGAACGCTCTTCATCGATTACGAGAAAAAAGTCTAATCGTATACGACGAGAGCGTTCCGAAAAAAGTCTCATCCAGGCGTAACTGGAATATTAAAAAGACTCAACCGAAGACTACAAGCTGCTTGTCGAAGGACTGAAGAGCTGTGCCTCAGTTCCTCAAACGATATGATCGGATCGCATCTCTATCACTACTGAGATACTATCTCTATTACTACAACGATACGAGCAGAAGAAACTACTGGACGCAGCAGAGAAAGGAAGTAGACTGAAAAAATGCCGTCGGAAGAACTTATGTGATTATAATGTTCCGCTGTCAGACTTGATGAACGAATATGGGATCGTCAAAACTTCTCACAGTGATATAAAATTAAAATCGTTCTTTACCAACCCTTTCCGTTCCACAATCCTAGTGCCGGTCCCTAATATCCCCGCTGGAGAAAAACCACCAGGAATTTTTCCGTCGGAGGTTCGAGTTGTGACAGAAAGCATGAAAAAGGCACAGCTCCAAAACCCGACAATATTAGCGCCAACTTCCTTAGAGCTGGATGACGGCCTTTCAGAGTGACAGCCTCCCTTCAAAAGAAAGAAATCCCAGACCAGCGGAGGACGTCGAGCACGGTCACCCTGCCCAAGAAAGGAGACCGAAGGGATCTTCGTAACCATCGTCCCATGTGCTCGTTGAGTGTGCTCTGCAAGTTCTTTACGATGATTACCTTCTCGCGCATATCAAGGACATTGGATGAGGCGCAACCAGTCGAGCAAGCAGGAATTCGAAAACGATTATGCTGCGTGGACCACATCCAAACCGTGTCCAGGGTCATCGAAATATGTCGGGAATAACCCTGGTTTCTAGTCCTAACCTTTGCGACTATGAAAAAGCGTTTGACAGTGTCGAAACGAATGAAATCCTATCAGCACTCGTCGACCAAGAGTGGACCCGTCCTACATAAGAACTCTGTTCGACTGTTATCGGAACTGTACTACGGAAATACAGCTTTTCCATCGACCTCTAACCATACCCATAGGGAAGGGGCTAAATAGGGCGACACAATTCTTCTTTCTTTTCGATTCTTATTTATTTCTCGGAATTCTTATTTCGATTCTACGATCCTCCCAGTGCTCTGTTATGCTGCAGGGACGTGGGTTGATACTTCAACCACGTCAAGAATGCTTCGCACTACTTTACTTACTATGAGCGCTTGAGCGATGTCTTCTGAAATATAACCGGCACTCTCAATATCTAGTCGGAATGCGAAGCTCTCAATTTCGAAATCTGTCACATCTTCGAGATCCAGGAGAATATACATCGATAGCGAAATATAGGTGGCCGGTCACATAATGAGAAGAACGGATGACAGATGGACGAAAAGAACAGTAGAGTGGACTCCAAGAGAATGCAAACGCTCCCTTGGACAACCACCTAAACGTTGGGCGGACAAGTTCGTAAACAAAGTTAATCAGTTGTACTCGCAGTTGCAGTTGTTTTACAGGTCACGGTATGAGACTCGCAAGCGATACCATGCTCGAACAAGGCCACCACCATGGACTACGATTGCGAGCGGAATGAACGAATAGCATATGTGCTGGGGTCCGCACAACTCGTGAAGACGGACCGTCTAAGTATCTAAGTAAATGTATGTATGTATACAAATTCTTGGATTACGAAGGTCATATGAGGCTAATGAAAGGGGTTTTATTCGACTAACATTTCGACGTCTTCGTTCTTAATAAATGTTTTGCTATGCTAGCATATTGAGGGACAACTTCGATTGTCACCTCAAGGATGGCTCTTCCTCATATTTGTACACCGGTTTAGACTTTCTCAGACCATCTGAGCTTGGAAGTGATTCAATGAGGCGATGCTTTTGCGACATTTTGAGTTCTTTGGGTGGCAATATATGAAGTTTGAAACCATGAGCAAAATGGCGCAGTGTTCTTTCCGTGTGATCGTCATGTCTACGTGTCCATCGTGAATTACTGAAAAGAGGTGTTAGAAAAAACCCTAAATAAAATACAGCTGGGGAAAAAAGCCACCAGCGTAAGAAATAGATATTTCCTACAAAATACTTAGCACTTAAATGCAGGTACTTTCTATTCAGTGCCTATTCCTTTTCATGGCAAGGTATAACATGAAATATGCTCCAATGATGCTGAAATACAACCATAATGTTCTCCGATATTTGCAGAACTCCGGACCGCAAGTGGCACCTGTGGGAACGGAAGCGCTATTGCCCTTTCTAGGTGCTATGGCGTTCACCATCACGCGATGCAGGCTTATCGTTACACGTGTCTCTCAGCTCGGTCTATCGATCAGTGTCATCAGCAATCACCTGTCTACGGGATTGATCTGGGCAACCCAAAGCAGCATCGAACCCAGTTAGGCTGAGGCTTTATTTGAAATCACAATATTGAGTTTTTATTTGCTGCCTACTACAATTTTTTATGCCAGGGTATTATGCGAAATACAACCACAATGGTGCTGAGGTATTTGCAGATTTGCACTAATGACACTGGTCGATAGAACTAACTGAGAGACAGGTGAAACAAAGGAACTGTATGGAGTGGTGGTGAATGCATCAACCTCTGAAAAGGGTAACAGTGCGTTCAATCACCACCACAGACACTTGTGGTCCTGAGTTTTGCAAAAATATCTCAGCGTAATTGTAGTTATGTATTTAAAATTCAAACAAAAACAGATGATTTTCACTTTTAAGTTCATGCATGAAAAGGAACGTAATTATCTCTCGTACTACTAAGTGTGTTAAAAACTGGAGTTGACGAACATAAAATACAGTATGTAATTCTAAGAAAGTAGTTGAGAAAGCAAAGTCTGAGCGGTTGTTTAAGCCTTAGATTAAGTCGGTGTCGCGAAATATTGCTGAATCCATAAGTGATTTGTTAAGGAAAACACGAGAAATGTCAGCAGTATTTTCCCAAGTCAAAAGGATCGACTGAAATCTATGGACCTTATAAAGTCACTTTTGTGGAAACCAAGTCAGATCCATTCGATTCGGTCAAGCATACAGTGTTAAAAGTAGAAGCAAAGTAAGTTTGAGACACTGTAATGAAATCTTCGTCAGCTCAAGTCGCTGAGAACATTCAACCAAACATTGGTGAAGTCGCCATATTTTAATCCACCAACAGTGCTCATAGAAGACACGCTCGATGTTCAGATAATCGTCGACTCTTTTTTAAGTATTAAAAAAAAGTGTGGATCGAGAATCTCACTCGTGTGAGAGTCCCCGATGCTATTTGACACTTCTACCTACTGTGCCGAAGATTCGAATTAGGCTTTTATATATGGAAGAACAGACGTCTTTTCATATTTCTACATTCATGCATGGGAATGATTCCGTTTATGCAAGTTGCATCCTGTGCGTCCGCTTCGACGAAGGCCTGCAATTAAGTATCTGAGTTGCACAAACATGGGAGCGACTCTATCATATAGACCTCATAACTACACTAAAGACTGCATGAGCTAAACGTTAGAAATCCACACAAGATCCGGTTGACCCATGGTTGCTTTGTTGCAAAAAATTATTGCACTCACATGGGTGGTGTCACGAGCTTCGTTTGTTGATCCTGTCGAGGTCACAGGGCGGGATTGAAGTATGGTAGAAACGTATGCTGAAGTTACAAGAAGTATCGATATTAGTTAGTTTTAGTCAGATTGATGTTATTTCGCCATATCTAAGCGAGATTACAAATGTGACAAAAGAAAAGTGAAGAATATCAAAATTTTTCAAAGCTGGCATGAACGTCGTTTGAAGAAAAAGCAGTCAAATGTCCGTAGATGCAACATCGCTGTCTCTTAAATCCCAAACTAGCAACATTCACGATTATTCTCGTAGTTTTTAATAAATCCTTTAACTATCAGCGCTTCATAGCTATTTCACTAAGTTCCATTTGACTGTGGCGTAAGGGAGCGTGTGGCGTACTGGTCAGAGGCGCCGTGCGACACCAACGCTGGATCGACCACTGCACCCGTGGCTTACCAAGCCCTCCATCTCTCCGGAGTCGGCCAACTGCTACCAGGCTTAGGTGGAAAGATAGCAGCACTGTTGGATACATCGATAGGCTGTCGCGTGTCATTGTAAAGGCCTATCGTTTGTCTTTTACTATTTGACAACAAGTGAAAAAATGGAGCAGTATGGCGGTTATAAACGTGGTGAGTAAGAACTGTGGAGTAATATCATGTACTCATTTAAATATAGAGCGATGATATCTGCTATGAACTGATGAGAGGTACGCGGAAAATCGTCAAAAATGGGCAGAAATTTAGCTGAAATTCAAACAATCATGAACACATCGAGCTTGACACCTACATGGGAAATGCATTCATCAGTGACTATGCTGAAATTAGCAGCATACGGTATGCCGTGCCTGCCACGTTATTTCAGTCTGGTCGCCCTCAGATCCATTTCGCGAAACATGCGACCTACAGAAAGTAACAGATCCAGAAAGTTTGGTTAACGTTTAGAAAAAAGTGTTTGCCTTCATTTTAATTTAACGAAAGTTGTCTTCACAATTGAATTATTTCTGCTTTTTCGTTTTCAAATATTTTGTATAAAAGCTTTCAAAAACGCTCTTAAATAGGATATTCAGAGGTCAAACGATCACAGTGAATCATTTCGCATATCTGGTCTGGCCCGATCACACAGCGCCATTCAATCCAGCTCCAATGAGCGGCTGTGTGAAGCTTTGCAGACAACTAGCTGAAAGTCACCCAATCACAGTGCACTGCTCTGCAGGTATCGGACGATCTGCGACATTTATAGGCAAGTTGCAGTTGTATGGCAAATCTGCTCACGTAGATGAAGACAGATCAACTCACAAAAATTAGAAAAATAGTCTCCTCAATCGTCAGCGAGAGCGTGGTGAGGTGTACAAGATGCTCTTACATTGGTACTTGTAACATGTCGCCTGTATTTGTAATAATTGCGGATTCAGCTGACTGTACTACCGTCTCAGTTCTCAAAGTTCGATATTACTGTACTCTCCGTTCCTTTTGATGGCGTCGAAATCCTCCGTCCTTTACTGATGTATATGTGACAACAAAGGACCGGAAATTTTACCACATTAGTTGAAATATTCAATTATTTACCTGGCTTCTATTTACCTTTCTCCTTCATAGCAATCGACTACGCCTGGCAGAAGATTCGAGACAACGCCAACTGGCAAATGGTTGAAACACTAAAAGATTTACGTAAGCAACGACTTCATGCAATACAATCGCCTATACAGTACATATTCTTACACATGTGCCTTCTCGAAATGGCTGCCGAGGTAAGCGAACCAGTGGAGCATCTAAAAAGTTGTGGAAATCCATGCCAAAAAATTAAGTGTAGATATGAAACTTTTATGGTATCTTCTTCTAGAATCTTCGTGAATAAATCTGACCTTCGAGTAGATGGTCATCCTGCAGGGTGTTTGGCATCCCGAGAAATACAGTCACTAGCGGCTGTTGTCCATCGGCTGTCATTCATACGCATTACGTGTCCGGCCCACTTCATCTTCCGCTGTTTGGCGTACAGAACAGCATCTCTGATTTTTGATCGCTGACACAGGTCGGAGCCTCGGATCCCCTTCCTTACTTGCGTGAAACGGAATACTCCTAGCATCGACCTTTCGACTGCGCGTTCTATAAAGCTGAGTAATTTTTCACCTTGCTGAAGCAGCGACCAGGTCACTGACGCAAACATTAACGCTGAAGTACCGTTGAGTCGAAAAGGTGGGCACGGAGTCGGGTGTTCTTTGTCCTCTTTACTACATCTTCGACGTTCTTGAAAGCTCCCCATGCCGCTCGTTTCCTTCTCAGCTCTGGAGCTAAGTCGTTCAACATGTTGATTTGCCGACCTAGAAAGGCATATTTGGAGCATTCGGAGATATTCGTTTCGTCGAGCGTTAATGGTGCATAAGAAGCCAATCCGTTCCTCATGAACATCATTTTTGTGAGAGATTTAGTCGAAGAACAATCTTTCCACACGCTTTATCAAAGTCCGCAGGCACACGTTCCACTTGGCAAATGTCTGGTGTTATAAGAACGATGTCATCAGCAAAGCGAAGGTGATGTATCTGCCGACCGCCGATTTTCACTCCCATATTATCCCATTCCAATGTTCGCATGACGTTCTGGAGGGTGGCGGTGAATAATTTTGGCGAGATTGTATCGCCTTGCCTAACTCCTCTTTTGACGTCAACGTTAATACCGTTGCTGAATGGTGAAATCTGGTTGTTAAATATTTGTACAGCTCACGAAGAATCGTTATGTACTGAGTAGGGATTCCTTGAATATCAAAGGCTTCCATAACTACTTATTTCTCATTTGAATCAAACGCCTTTCGTAAATCGATGAAAGTGAGACAGAGCGGTCTTTCGTACTCTCGCGATACTCGAATGAGCCTTGTTTTCGTGTAGATGTGGACCATCGTACTAAATACTTTTCGAAATTCTGTTTGCTCACGTGGCTGTCTTTCGTTCAGTGTTCTGTCAATCCTGTTTAGGATGGCTCGAATGAATGTAGCCGACAGAAAGCAAGCAGATCGGGCGATAGCTGCCTATATCGTGTAGGTCGCCCTTCTTGAACAACAATACGTTCTTGCTGGTTTTTTACTGAGTAGGGGCTTTGCATTCAGGCAGGTAGCGTATTAGGAATCGAGCCAGTGTGTTTACGAGGACTGGCGGAAAGCTCAGATCAGATCAGATCTTATTCTGTACGGACCTGGTGCTGTTCGATATTTTACCGACGAAATGACATGTCGGATTTCGGAAGGGAGAACCGGCAGTACAGCATATCCATCCTCTTTTATTTCATATGACGGGAGGTGGACGTGGCTATCGAAAAGATCTGAGTAGTATTCGTGTATGACTTTCTCCATTGCCTTTTTGGACGCTATTATTGTTCCGTCTGGGTGTCGCAGTGCAATCATCTTGGTCTTAAAACTGGCGAAGCTTAAACGGGCTTCGCAAATACTTTTCCCAGCCTCTGCAGCTTCGACTATTACTGCTGCCCTTCTCTCTTTAAGATCTTCTTTTATCGCCTGTCTGCATTATTTTGCAAGCTCGGACGTTAGCTCACGGTTGCCTGCAGCTCGTGCGATTCCACGCTAGCGTATCAGCTCGAGAGTTTCTGGAGACAGAGTGCTCTTGGTGGCTCTCGAACTCTCAGCCTTCATAGCGCTAACGTGAAGATGTTGAATGAGCCGATTGTATTCCTCGTCGATGTTATCGAGAACGGCATCTTCCCAACAGCCGACTAATGAGTTGAATAAGTCCCAGTTTGTGGTGGTTCTAGGACTTCAGTTTTTGAATTTAGCGGCTTTTTCTCCTTTCTGCGAGAAATAGAATCTTGCACGAAGGAGACGGTGGTCAGATCCCGTGCAGAATTTTGGGACAATAGCGACATCGGTTAGGCAAACTTTCTATTTATCACGATGTGTTCTGTTTCGTTATGGCACTCTCCACTGGGAGACTCCCACGTCCAGCGTTGAGTGTGGGGTTTCAGGAATTGCGAGTTACTATGGATGGTCTTGGTCATCATGATAAACTCAGAGAGCTGCTCACTCTGTTCGTCCAATTCTAACCCGTGGATCTTAATGTGACGTTCCGTTCATATTGGTCCAATCTTGGCTTTAAAATATCCAATGATAACCTTGCAGAATGTATGGTCTTCTCTGCAGAACTTTTCCAGCTCCATATAGAACCCTTCGACTTTTTCTTCGTCATAGTTCAATGTCGGCACTAAACGATGAAGATTGCAAAGCCGGTATTGATCCACATCTTTTTAATCGTAAACGTCCGATTCGAGTTATTAGTTGTTCGAATAAATCGATGTTCGTGGACAAGTTCGTGCTGACGAAAACGCTAAAGCCGTCTGTCTACTCCTCTTCTGTCGCATGTTCCGAGGATCAATTCTTCTCCGGTGTCGCAGACGGCGTTGAATGGGTAGCGACGTCTCGTCTCGGCCAGGTCCATGACGTCGTACCTTATCATTTTTGCTTGCATGAGCAAGTCCTCTATCGAAGACTCGGATGCGAGTGAGCGTGCATCATAGGTACAGGTGATCATCGTAGTTCTGTGTTATCCAGGGAGCATCCATTGGTATGGGGAATGAGGCTCATTTTTTTTTTACTGTGATTAGCATTTTGATACCCACGCATAGTTTGCTACGCTGTGAGCGTGGGGGCTGGGTGTACTCACGGGTAGCTTGCCGGACTCTTCCAGAGTGGACATGGATCTTATTCGTTAGAGGCAACTCCTAATCGCCTCCTATATACTTCTCTGTCACTTGATTTTAGGTTTTTGGCCGAATTGACTCAAAGAAAACAATCCGTAAAAACTATAACGCACCCACACACGCATGCATGAATACGCTTTGCAAACACAGAAAGTTTGTGCCAAATCGGCTTAACAGAAAGAGTGAGTCCATCCGCTGGATCCACATGCGTTTCAGGGTAGCCAAGGTTTTTGGTCTGCGATTAATCCCCTATCCGCCACCTAGGGTCGCGCAACGTTCCCTCGCAGCTAACAGCCTATAGAGATCCCTCACATGAGGGAGATCCGTGGCTTACACGAACAGTTTTCTCAAATTCATAACTGGACCTGTAGGTTCTAAAATTCTCTAGCTTGACTTCACATTGGCTGTTTCTAGTGCAGGCGTATTTTGGTCTTCTACTACATATCCATTTACCGTCAGCTAAGAGGAACGCTGTAGTTGTTTTTCACTTAGATTCCTGTCTTTCTCGTTTTTGGGAAAGCAATTCTGACTACATTAGCAATGCCTCAACGTTTCACACCTTAATTCGCTTAGACTTGGATCTTATTAGGTATCGCTTTTCGACGCACGTAATAAATATCTTGTTTATTCCTTGAACCTTGTCGATTCCAAACTTTTCACTCCTAGTTGTTGTTGTTTAACAACAATTGTTTTTAGCAAATTTTTGTTAGCTTGCCTTTCCTGCTAAGTCAATTCTTTTTCTCAGATAATATCTGAGCGTTACAGAACACCTTTATTTCCGTTCTTCCATTCTTATATTAAAATTAGCCTATTTGACTGCGTTTCTTGGATCACCAGTACCCGTTTCTTCGCCACATGGTGCACGACTGGATGCTCTACGATTGGCACTCTTTCTACCCTATTTTTACAACTTTCTGAGAAATTGTCCAATACGATAGTAGGCTTTTTGTGCATTCGCAAGGCTAGGACTGGAGTGATATGCTTACATCCGATACCTATTCTACCTCGTATTTTCTCATGGTGGATATAGGCGCCAAAAGCAGGAAAAATGAAAAAACGCTTGTCTCTCTTTCGTCTTATATTCATGCGACTGGTTTATAAATAGATTAAAAATTAACCGTCATTGATAGGTAGATCCCGTTTGCTAACAATGCAAAGATTTTTCTTCCTGTTGAAAAGAAAGAGTTTACTACAGGATTACATTTTGTCTCCGAGCAGGACATTCAAAAACCCCTATGTCATCGGATTAATTCCATGTGGGAATCAGATCGCTTGCCTCTGCTTCGCCTTATATTCATGCGACTGGTTTATAAATAGATTAAAAATTAACCGTCATTGATAGGTAGATCCCGTTTGCTAACAATGCAAAGATTTTTCTTCCTGTTGAAAAGAAAGAGTTTACTACAGGATTACATTTTGTCTCCGAGCAGGACATTCAAAAACCCCTATGTCATCGATTGTTATCTCAAGGAGTCGAGAGGCTCTGAAGAACGGACTATACTTTTGCTAATTTTCCTTAGTTCACTGGGTTTTCAACTGTTGAGGTGGGGGTGTTGGTAATCAGAGAACGATTCGAAGCTATTGTTTACCCTTACAAAAAGGACATGTAAAAGGTACAATCGAAGCGTTAACCTATTTTTACACAGCAATTGACATTACAGCTATTCTTGGCAACCGTAATGAAGGCATTTATCCCTGTGCAAAAGATCTCTCTTTTCTTCCTTCTAAACATTCATTTCCTATGCAATATTTTCTTGTACTGCCGAAAAGTTTGCATATTCAGCATATTCAGTTTAAAATGAATAAATAAGGTGTTTTCATTCCTTCCAAATGATGTACCTAAAAAGCTTCGCTACATGCCGTTTTAGGAGAACCTTCTAAATCGCAAGAAAAAATTCGCGCCCTATCTAGAAGCTTATACTACAATGTTGAGAAAATACAACAAAAAGGTGGCAGCTGCTGAAAGTCGATCCTAAGTGTAACTGCAATCTTGTCCAACTGCGAACTGTAATCTGATCAAACGATTATCTTTTAACAATGATACAAACTCACTTCATTATTTTGATAAACGTCCACAGAGGATGTCTAGTGTATTTCAGATCGTTGATGATTGAATAAAGGTGAAGTGTGCGTGTTGAGAACTTTGCGCTTCGGTGAAGTGTCATGGTTTGTATTGGACATGCGACAACCTTCTTCTGTAGTAAATCAATGACCAATTCATAGAAGAGCAATGTAGTGTCTGCCCTCAGTGTGTTGGTACATTGCCTAAGCTAGGCTGTAGTGGAAAAGTTCCATTTTGGAGTATTTGCAGAAGATCCTTGATGTACTCCACCTTTTTCGCATAGATCACTCCTACTTCATGCATATTGGGAAAGTGGGAGAAGAATAAGCCTTCTATCCGATAAGGCTGTAATACGACACCAGTATTAAACTTCAAGGAAACCTGAGTTTTTTTTGGCATTTATGAAAGATTGTGGCTTTTTGTCACATTTTTGAATTATCTGTTCTGCTCTAGATACAGGACCATCTCGCGCCATTCAAGCGACACATTATTCGAAAGCCTCTTCAAAAAGAAAATTTTACTGAATTTTAAATAAAATAAACTAAAATAAAATTTTTATTTTAGTTTATTTTATTTTATATGACTCGTATCCACGTCTGTTATGCGAATCCCAGCAGTTCGCACATTCGATTCGTTTCCTCACATACATTGTCCACGAACATCTTCCAACTTTTACGTGTGGCTTCGGCTACTGCCTGAGGATTTTTATTTCATCTTGAGTGTCGTAGAATGCTGGTCGAGCAATCATTCCTGAGTCCTGATATAGTCGTGGAGGAGGGTTTGCAACTAGATTGCAGAGAGCGACTTTTTCCCAGACAAGTCCAGTCCCAATTTGCCGACCCCGAAAATTTGAAAAGTAAATATGAACGTGGACAGAAAACAGAAACAGATTAACTGACATCATGACCCAAGGATATGTTTGCATAAGCAATGCTATGCATAAGTGGAAACTAGGTTTAAATGGAAATCATTGTGAGCACGAATGCGTTGTTTTCTTGTTCAGCAGTTGCGAGGTTGTTATGCAGCATACATTTACTTCCATAGAAAAACACAATACAATACAACGGTAGCTTACGTTTCGGCAGTGTCTCCTTCTTCAGAGCCTGGAAGGATATACTGATATACAATTTACTAGATCAAACACTTTAATAACACTTACAAAAAGGCGAAAAACTCCATGGTAACGATGAACGGCTCCTCGAAAAACTCATCGGCCGTTTTTTACATGACTTCCAATGATGAAGTTAGAACAGCTGATTATAGTCGCATATGATGACTGCGCGGCCCCACATCAGAATTTGATCCGAAGATACGGGGCCAGGTCACAAGTGACCTCTGGGAAATCGATTTCCAATGATGAAGTTAGAACATTATAGTCGCATATGATGACTGCGCGACCCCACATCAGAATTTGATCCGAAGATACGGGGCCAGGTCACAAGTGACCTCTGGGAAATCCTCCATGCTATTCATTGCAGGATTTTTGGCATTTATCCAAAAGGTTTAAGGAGTTTGCGTGTTTGTGTCTTAGTCTCCTGTGCGAGGATATTAACTTTAACTTCAAACTCGTCTCCGCCGTGCTTTTGTATCCTATGCGAGCCTAGAGGCGTGCCTTGTTTCGCTTTTTATTTGCTATCTGTTGGTGGATTGTTATTGATATGCAATTTTACTAGGTCCAATGCCAAAATAACCTTACAACGAAAACTCGAAAACCTTTTGAGTAATTCACATATCTCAGCATCACGAAACAACCGCAAACAAGTTCTTTACTCTTCTGATAATAGTCGCAATTGGGTTGATAATGCACCAGAAATATCTAGGGTCACAGTACTTGGAGGCATGACCTTACCTGAGAACTGGTGTTCTCCATTTAAATTGGGTTCAAGTTTTTCATCATCACAACGCATTTCTAAAGTAACTGTGCGTAGGATCGCGTGAAAGTTGTATGAACTTCAAGATCGACTCCGCTATAAGGCCAAAAAAAGCACTGAATAAAAATGAAAACGAAAAAACGGCGCTATTACCACCATCTCCTTTCCCCAGAGCGTTCTTCAGACAGCAGGACCCCATGTTGAATGATACAAGGTTTCGCATGTTTTCGGACGATGGTCAAAACCCTTTCCCACTATCGCGATAGGAAGTATATCTCTAACCTCACAGCTGTGCAAAAATGTGGCATGAGAGAAATTAGAGAGTTAATAAATTCAAAGACCATTAGACTATCAGTTAGTGATAAAGGGAGAGAGTTCGTAGTTATTCCTCGGCAGTTAGATGTTAAGATAACTGAGGAACAACTTAGTGATGTCATCGTCTGAAAAGGAATACAAAAGACAATACCGGAAACTTAACAACGAATGGGTCACAATAGCAAAGGTGGCGGGCTTAAAACCATCTGCTATTTCGCGTTTCAAATTAGATCGATCAACGTGTCCCGTTTTATACTTACTTATTAAAACACATAAATTAGTATCAGCTGCTGATCTTGCGTGTACCAATTCACTCTCCTACAAGGTTAGACCCATTATAAGCTATGTAGACGGGTCAACCGATAGAATAACATGATTTTTAGGCCAAATACCCAGCTGCTTAGCCTCCAGCTCACCTCACTAACACCCAAATGTTCCTAGAACGTCTACGTAACGCATCTCCTAATAAAGCGTACGTGATAGAGTCTTTCGATGTTTCCGCGCTCTACACCAACGTATCGAATGACTCCGCAATGCAAGCCATCCACGAACTTTTTGTTAAACATGAAGGAGGAATACACATGCATGGCTTGTCCATTCAGCAGCTTACGGCTCTATTAAAAGAGCGCTTAAACTGCTCGTTCTTCAGAAGGTCTGGGAAATATTACACACAAATGATAGGGTTGGCAATGAAAAAGCTGTTAGCACAAACTCTCGCCATTGCATTCACGTCTAAAATAGAAGCCTCGGTTATTGACCTCCAGCCACAACTCTACTGCAGGTATATAAATGATTGTTTTGTCATCTATTTAATCAGGTGGAGATGGACAAACGCTTTGAATTATTGAATGAGCAGGCTAAATATATTAGGTTCATCCGGGAGAAACCGAAAGAGACCTGGCTTCCACTTTTTAATGTTCAAATCAGCTTGTCAAGTAGCAGTTACATGACAAAGTGGTACCGAAAACCAAGTAACAAAAACATCCTGGTTCATTTCCTTTCTTCCCATCCATTACACACAAAGAGGACGCTTGTGAAAAATATGTTTCCAACAGCTACCTCTGTGTGCACAACCGGGGAACTAAAGGAGGAATCGCGCGACCTGGCTCGGCAAATAGCCATCTCCAATGGCTACGAAGTAGTTACCAGAGGAGATCCGTTCAGAAGGGGCGCGACACGCCGCAACGAAACACTTGCTCAAAAGAAAGTCTCGTTTATGTTGCCCTTTATTAGCGATGAAGGTAAGATTAGTTATAAAACAATGCTTAAAAAGGACAGGTCTAAAGGAATCGGTAGAGATGGTTGAAATACCACCAGATTCTCTACTTCGTCAGTTAGTTCGTAACCACTTGTATGACCGTTTTTGCGAAACAACAAATTATGCAATTTTCCCTTACGGCAGCGACGGTGATTGCATGAGTTCAGGCACGGTATACCTGATCTCTTGCAAGGATTGCGGAGATGAATATATTGGCGAAACGGGCAGACCTTCAGGTATCCGTATAAAAGAACACCTAGATGGCAAACGAAAAGACAAAGTGCCCCACTAGGCACGCATAGGATACAGAAGCATAGCGGAAACGATTTTGAAGTTAAAGTCAATATCCTCGCACAGGAAACTAAGACACCAACGCGCAAACTCCTAGAGGCTTTTGGATAAATGCCAAAAATCCGGCAAGGAATAGCAGGGAGGAATGCCCAGAGGTTACAAGCGACCTGGCCCAGTATCTATATATCAATTTCTGATGTGGGGTGGCGCAGTCGTCAACCATATGCGACTATAATCAGCTGTTCTAACCTTCCTCATTGGAATTCGTGTAAAAAATTCG
>MQTX01000369.1:29773-43497 GCA_009735665.1 Angiostrongylus cantonensis
CGGTGATAAAATTATTTATTACCGGCTAACGTTCAGGATAGATTGATAATTCGATGTTTTTCTTCAATAAGTAGACACGAGGTTGTTATTATAGAATTTATTAGGATACAATAGCCGACGTTTCGGCGGTTTCGCCTTCTTCAGAGCCGTTTGTTGCAAGTACTTAAGTTAGTTGGTGGATAGCAGCCTCACAGACAAGTAATACATGGGCGAGAACTTATCCACCAACTAACTTAAATACTTGCAACAAACGGCTCTGAAGAAAGCGAAACCGCCGAAACGTCGGCAGTTGTATCCTAATAAATTCTACAATAACAACCTAATGCCTACTTATTGAAGAAAAATATCGAATTGTCTACATATTTCTAATCATGCGCGGTCGCCTACTTATCACAGGTCTTTTACGCCTCTTTTACCAGTCGTTCTGTTTAGCGTCATTCCTATTTTGTGTGCAAGTTGTTCAATTGTATTAGAATTATGCTGCAAAACTAGGTTGACAATGCGCCACCGTTGAAGACGATTGGAGACTATTCCACTATTTCACTCAAACCTCGTGTCCAGGATAGACACAGGTGCAATGTCATCATTTCGAAGATTTATGTTCCATTTATGACACCTCATATAGGTGCAACTGTCCTATAATGAACAAGAGTTTGTTTGCCCTCTCTGTAGCGATAGGAACGGATGCCAGCTCAACTGAAAGCGAAGTCGTACTAACAGGAGGCTCGTCTGTGCTACAGGTGAAAGGTGGGTACGTTGAGGAACAGCGATATATTCTGTGAGTAGAAGTCCTGTACTGCTCCTTCAATGGCTTTCTAGTTCAAGAAATGAGTTTCGACGAGCTAAAGCGAAAATACAATTTATATGTTTAAAAAGAGTCAGAATTTCATCTTGGTAAAACAACAAGGACTTCTTCTTTACTGGAAAAGAAATCAGTCTTACTTGGAAGGGTTACTCAAGGTGCGTGTGGCGCAGTCTAAAGATGATGTTTTTAGCTCATTCGTTGAAGGTGTAGCGACGGCTGAGGTGTTGTACGGGATGCGATCGTGTACTCCTGCGATGACCGACGAGTGGTCAGGTGTGTATTCAGAATATTTTATCGCACACCAGACCTTCGTTCGTTCCCCAAAATTGTGCAGGCCATATTCAATCACTGATTTAAACTCGTAGACGGTTCATGCGTAGCGCTTTAGTTAGGACTGCTTTGCAATCAACACCCCGCAATCGGTTCGATCTCGGACTTCATGCTTCAGACTCACCATGCCGTCCATTTTTCTGGATCGGCAAATAAGTACTAATACTTATCTGGAAGGCAGCAGCGCCGAATCAGTGCATCAATAGGCAACTGCGAGTCACTGTACAGGCCAGATACGCATTCATTTATCCCTAGGAATGCTTGATGAAGTCGAATGCATGGCGAAACCATCATGGATTGTTCAGCGCCGGCGGCCTTAATTCTTGAACTCCTATGGAAGGTTTATCCCGCTTTATAACTTGAAAACTTCGAAAATTGAACACATCTGGTGTTAAACAATAGTTACAATTTTATATCCTATTTATCAATTGTACAACTTGTCTTAAGAGCGTGTGGCGCAGCGGTTGGAGGCGCCGCTGCGACGCGCACGTGGATTCGATTCTTGCACCCATGGCCCATCAAGCCTTCCAACCCTCCGGGGTCGGCAAATTAGTGGCAGACTTCTCTGGGAGAATAGCAGCACTGGCTCGATACATCGGCAGGCCACCGTGAGTCATTGTAAAGGCTAGATATGCATTCAATCACCTCGAAGGATATTTGATGAAGTCGAATGCATGGGGCTTCCCTCAGGGATTGATCAACGCCGAGAGCTTTATCCTTTATCCTTTTATAGAGTTAGATTTCATATAATATATTACCCTTGTTGAAAATCATGAAAATGAGCTTATAGAGCCAGTAATACTCTGGCAAGGTAAGGAAATTGCATGCATTCCTATGCTACCCTTGTTGTGATGGCAAGGGGCATTCGTTGGCGATGTATCATATGAAGATAAACTTTTGTCTTTAAATGGGTACGAAAATTATAGTGGTTAGTGGTGTCTTTCAATAGTACACGGTTATTGGTTACTTGAGAAACTTTCCTAGGAAAAGTCCTTTCCCGATCCACCAGAGCGGGCTATCGCATGTTGTGAAGATCTGTTAACATCCTTGCACGACTATCAGAGCATTTCAAAAAAAAACTAATGAAAAGTATTCAAGGACATTCATGATGAAGAAGAGGTCTTCAAGTAGTAACTGGTGCCCCATGGAAGTCCACGAAGCCTTAAGGCTGAGGAGTGCCATAATAAAACGAATAGAATGAAAGAAGTGTTGAGATCCGCATAACATGTGGTGATGGGTCATGCAAATAAAAACAAAAGATAGGCAAAATTATGCCTAGACTTCTTATCCGTAATGTGGAGTTCTCTCTGGTGTGATTGGGTAGATTCTGTGACAGCCATCGTGTTCAAAATTAGAATCACTTTGCAAACGGCAATGTCTTTATAATCGCCACTATGAGAACCAAAGTCAGCAAATTTGATGGTGGTTGAAAAAACCCCCAAAGCCTCAAAAGATATGAAAAAAACTCCAATAGTTGACCATGAAAATCTGCTATGGTTTAACGAGATTCCGTAGCACTCAAAAGGATATAAAAATGTAGAGATATTGGGATGGACACGGAGGATTAGATTGCCTAATTTATTTCAGCAAAAGAAAAATGAAAAAGAAAGAAAAAAAGAAGAGAAAAGACTTTTACAATACCCAAAATTGCTAAAAGAAACTAACATAATAGGAAACAGAGTTGAAAATAAAGCCACAACAACTGGTTACTGTTGTGGTCGCAGCGAATTAATACTAAAGACGTTGGTCGTCGGAATCACTAGGAAGAGCAATAATAAACAGACAAGGTGATTACGTTAGTCATCGGAGAAAACATTTCCACTGATCAATTCGCTCCCCACCACCTACGGTCCGGAGTTTTGCAAATATCTCAGCATCATTAAAATCATTAAGTGATTGTTAACTAAGCGCCGTAACTATCAAATTTGCAATGTTTATTATTAATAATTACAACTATTAGCATGCTGGTAGTACTACTTCAGTTGTTGTGAAAATTCTAGGACTGTAGTCTTTTTCTTCGACTGGACAGTGGGTCGCTAATCTATAATAACATTTTTTTGGCGAATATGCAGCTGATGCTAATAGTGACTCCATTTCCCTGTTCAATTTCAAATTTGGACATATGCAAAAGATTACTTCACCTTTTTTTCTGGTGAGATGCAGTTTATGTGGTTGTGTGGTGGGAGGAGTTAACATCGGATAAACGAGAAGAATAGTAGATTGGACTCCAAACCTAACATTCTAAAGATCGACCTATTAGAGGAATGCAAGTTTGCGGATTCGCAGATACGCTCGACACATGGAATACTGAATGATACTCGTAAATGGCACCGTGTTCAAAATAGGCCATTAAACTAGACGACGATCGGAAAGGAACGTCTACCACGGCTCGCGAAGTCCACCATTCTGCAATCGCTATACTTCAGCTTAAATCTAACTCTGATTAACGTAAAAATTAGGACATCGGCACAAAGTATTATATTAGAACTGTGTTAAAAGCGCGAATGCAGGAAAACCCTTCCAGGGACATTTGTTACTGAATAATTCAATCATACGTATGCCTTCTTAGCAGTGATCATTGACTTGAATACGGGCGGGCGAGAAAATATTTTACTCCTTCTTCTTTGAACAAGAATATCTCATTATGACTAATACTGATCGAAGTTGAAGGCTACAAGGTCTATAGATTTCACCAACAAAACCAATTTTTTTTATTCCATCACGAAGAAATTCTCGTTCTCTGAAGCGTAAAAAAAAGGAGGTGGAATGGTATATTTCGCCACGGCGTGCTTGCAGTTCAACTGACCATAGATTTTCAGTGCCACATTGAACTCTACGACGCGATCCGTGGTAGACGAACAGCAACAGCATATCATTCGTCGCTAGTTACTCTATAGTTTTATAACGTTTTTAAACCAGATACATTTCATAATCGCGGAATTCACGATAACAGCTGGGAATCACCTGTATCACCCGTAGTCCCGTTGATCGCCGAGTGACTCGAGCGCGCGCCAGTAAATCTTCCATTTTTCCTGTCGCGTGCAAGAGTAGCCCAGAGGGTTCTGCTCCCTCTAGGGACTCGTCGAGCATCATAATTTTTCCTAGACTCTTCGTGAAGAACTCTGATCGTCGGGTCGGTGGTTTTCATGCAGTACGTTTGACATCCCGAGGAATCCAGTCACTAACGGCTCTTGTTCATCGGTCGGTTATTATTCATAAGCATTACGTGTTCGGCCCACCTTATCTTCATCTGTTTGACGCACAGAACGGCATCATTGATTTTTGATCGTTGATGTCACAACCATAATTTCACCATTCTTCAACGATTTTAACGTTGACGTCAAAAGAAGAGTTAGGCAAGGCGATGCGATCTCGCCAAAATTATTTACGGCCACACTCCAGAACGTCATGCGAGCATTGGAATGGGATAATATGGGAGTGAAAATAGATGGTCGGCAGTTGCATCACCTTCGCTTTGCTGATGATATCGTTCTTATAACACCAGACATTAGCCAAGCGGAACGTATGCCTGCGGACTTTGATAAAGCGTGTGGAAAGATTGGTCTTTGACTACATCTCACGAGAACGATGTTCATGAAGAACGGATTGGTTTTGTTTGCCCCATTCACGCTCAATGCAACGAATATCTCCGAATGCTCCAGTTATGTTTATCTAGGTCGGGAAATCAATGTGATGAATGACTTAGCTCCAGAGCTGAGCAGAAGGAAACGAGCGGCTTGGGAGCTTTCAAGAGCATCGAGGATGTAATGAAGCGAACATCCGACTCCGCGCCCACCTTTTCGACTTAACCGGCTCTTCCTGCCCTAACGTATGCGTCAGAAACCTGATCGCTGCGTAAGCAAAATGAAAGATCACTCAGCGTTATCGAACGCGCAGTCAAAAGGACGATGCTAGGAGTATCCCGTTTCACGCGAGTAAGGGGTGGGATCTGAAGATAATGAAGGATTAAAGAAAACGAGCGGTTTGAGCAAAACGAGTATCATGCTTCTTGCAGTGTTCCTCTTCACTGGATTTGATTCAACAAAACTACGAATGTTGCCAGAAACAATTGCTTTGAACACTCCACTTGAATTGATGTGGCAACAAAGAATGAAGAAAACTGAAATCTTAGGAAAATATCGATGCAGCAGAGTTTTTAGCTAAGTTTTCCTGGACAGTAATCGACCTATAAATGTAATAATGAAGATGTTAATGTGTTGATCAATCACTGAGGGATGCGCCATGCATTTGACTTTGTTAGGCATCGTTGGAGGTGCATATTTGGCCCTTACAATGGCTCGCGTTAGACTACCGATGCATCGAGCCAGTGCTTCTATCCTCTTAGACAAATCTGGTACTAATTTACCGACCCTGGTGGGATTGGAGGCTTGGTGGGGCACGGGCGTGGTGATCGATTTCGTGTGCGTTGCAGGGCGTCTCTGACCACTGCACCACATGCACCGTTATGAAGATGTTACGAACAATCAAAAAGATATGAAAGTTTGCCACTTTCCGAAATAACAACAGCTTCATAGAAGGTGAACGTTGAAGAGATTCGAGAAGCGTTTAGCGTTTATTGATTCAATTTCCCTATCTATTTTTTCATTTATTTCCTAGGTCATTATGTTAAACGTATCCACCTAGTTCCTCCGCCTTTTTCGTGTTCCTTTTTAATATATTCAAACCTCGTGTGTGATGAAAAAGGACTCGTTCGACGTCCGATTTGAACAAAGGTAAGGAAATTACCAGACATTCGCACTGCATGTTGGCCACAAAGATTGTTGGGCAGGTTTGGTTTGGTGTAGTTAGTGTAAAAAATGTTTAGATTGGTTCAACAGTGACCGTGAAAGGATAGAAGGTAAAGCTCTCGGCGTTGATCAATCTCTGAGAGATGCTCCATGCATTCGACTTCATTAAGCAACGTTGGAGGTGATTAAATACATATTCTTGCCCTTCACAATAACTTGCAGTGCCCTGCTGATGTATCGAGTCAGTGGTGCCTATCCTTTCAGACAAACATGGTACCAATTTGCCAATCACGGAGGGTTGGCAGGCTTGGTGAGCCACGGGTGCGAAGAGCAATCCCATGTGTGTATCGTAGGGCGCCTCCGACCACTGCGCCACGTGCGTCTTTGTAGACAGTGACCGTGAAAGTGTAAACTCAGTGCAAGAAGTGTAAACTCTGAGTAGTAAGCAAATGCTATATGTAAGGGATATAAAATCCATGTAACTGTGGTATATTGTGAAGATGGTAAACCTCTTAACAGCACTCTTTGTAAAAAAAAATTGTTTTTGGGTGCAATCTGCGGTATCACTATAAAGGCGTGACAGACAGTACATAGTGGTTTGACGGAACCATTTCATTGAAACAAATTGGTGAGCACGCAACTTACGAACTCCAGACCCCTTCCCCCTTTCCCCAAAATCGTTCATTCTATTGGATTCTACATCTACACGCCGATTACATGTACTATGTGTCTGTCTAATAATTTTTTACACAACCCGTCATCACATCTATTGTGCTGATCTTAACCCTTTTCGAATTCGATTCGTTTCTCTCGCATTCATCGTAGGCAAAGGCTTGCGAACATTTCGCCTATTGTTTCGGATGCTGCCTTTACTCTCCTGTCTCGAGCTGTCCAGCTGGAATGAAAAATGTGTTTGTTTTAGGAAATCTGCTGGAGTGTTTATAATCAAAGTTATCAGAAAGTTTATGAATGCAACACTCATCTGGCAATGCGAGTGCATATGATTGAAAGAAAACGTTGAGAGCTTTACTTTTTCTGCTTTAGTAAAGTTAAGTGGGTCTAATCACATTAGCACTACCAGATTTATCACTGTGATTTGCACATCATGAACTGTTTGGAAATTCTCAATGAATAAGCCCGCCTGCATAAAGCTGTTCTATTTTCTTGCTTAACTGACTGAAAAGAATGTGCATGCTGTCTTCGATTTAGGCGCTCCGATTATTTCTTTCTTAGGATCTAACGATTCAACCGGTGTTCCCTCACAAATTGGTTCAGAATAGCCGCTGGTAGTATGTTCAGGTGATGTGCATGTGAAAGATCCTGGAGTAATGATGCTGCGAGGGGTCGTTGTTTACGGGAAACTGACACCTACGCCATGAGGTCGGCAGCACAGGCAGGATTCCTAGCGACAATGAGCGCTTACTATCTGCTTTTGACGTTGTTCATCGCCAATGCCAGTGCTGCTGAACCGCCACCTGTCGCCAATTTGAAAGCAAGAGTAAATCTTGCCGCCTTCAAGTTCTTCTCAAAAACTGCACATCATGTGGTAAGCGTTCAAGTTCTCAAGCAAAAGGAGGATGAGTATGTTGCGGAAAAGCATAGTTTCCAATAATTCACATTCTATCTCGACGTCTCGTTTTCTGCATAAAACAGTATTTCTAACTTTCTAGACTCATCTAATCCCTTAAATTTTAAGGTCGACATAGAAGTGCCGAAAATTACGCTCCCAGTCATCACGTGCAATATTACAGCCGGACCAGGCCGTGGTACTGCGTCAGTCTATAAACTAAACGTCAAGAAGTTCCGTTCCCCAAAGTAAGTACAAAAATGATTACTTTTCCTCGTGAGTTTTGAAGTCTTTTGGTGCTTAGATAACCAATATTTACGTGTCATGCTGGTCTTAGTGGTTCTTCTATTCCATTCAATCTATGGCGACCGTACGTATAGAAATCATTGAGTTCGTATGCCGATTTAGCTGCGAGATGAGGTTTCGCCGCTTTCTGTCTTCGTTAGCATTTGTAGGCCAGCCTAGTACTGTGCAGATTTGAGAGGGAGTTCTTGTGCATTAGAGGGTAATTTGCTTCTTTACCAGAGCGATTCTTCGTAGATCGGTATTAATAATTCCTGCAGGCTGATCGAAAGGGGATAGTGTGGCTGGCCGGTTCAAAATAGATTACTCATTACTCAGATGGTTTTAGAAAATTTCCAGCACCATTGTGGTTATTTACAGGTGATTCTGTCGTGAATTACCCCATGTATAGAAAAATTTCAGACCCCTTTTATGAAACTGTGCGCTAGAGCCCTTTGTTGTGCATCCACGACGGATGGACTGTTTGTCGAGGATGATGACTCTGCATAAATGAGGAATAACAAAGAAACCGAAGAGAATGGTTTTTTAATATACGAGATTTTCGAATTCTTTTCAAGCACAGTTCGAGAAACAGGAATGTGGAGCTCCTTTGAAAGCGGCAAGGGTTCCTAACATGAGACTGTTAATGAAATTTCTCCACAAACGTTAATTTTGTTTCGAAGCGCTTTTGATTGCATTTTGGCTATGAAGAAAGTAAAGTTCTGTTGCATGAAATACGCAAAAAGCCGGTATTCCATGGTATTTTTAGTCCCTAATTGATTTGAGATCGAACATGTGTTGGTATAAGCAGGTGTGCGCGTTTCATGCACTGATCTAGACGAAAAGAGAACTTGGATGTAGCGTCATGTAAGAAAAATCGCTGATTCGAACGCTTTGAGGCACTGGGTTACAAGTTTTATGAGCATAGTAGCAATTACAACAATAACAGTAGAGCGAAGTATATGGACGAGGTGAACGAACTGGATGAACAATGGACGAGCGCTGCGAACATTCAAAGATGAATGCTCTCTCAAAGCTAACCGATTGGCTGCCTATATTCCTTTTGTAATGGGTGGAGTATGCCAGAGAGAGCTAAAGACGGAGCCTAGAAAGAGGTTCCAGAAGTTTCTGAGCCAGTACAATCTGATAGAGCTACATCCACAGAAAGTTTATAAAGTCTATAGAATATGGAAATGGAAAGTTCATTGGAACGGCAGATGCTGGAAAGTAGGTGTAGCTGACAGCTGCTCATTCAGTGCCCGAACTGTCGGACAAAGAAGAGCGTTTTATGCTAACAGACATTTTAGAGAAGATGCAAAGATAGATTTAAGATAGTTACGAGTGAGAAGGAAACATACGCTAATATAAAAAATAGGGACAATTTGGTGAATAGTTCCTATATGGCTCCTATATTGTTCCTCCTCAATGTATGTGAAACATTCATATTTAAAGTCGTCCGACTGTTCACGTTTGAAAATTTTTCTTCCCTCGTCAGGATCGCGTTTCTCGCTAATTCTATATTGTTTTTAACTGGGCAAATTGAAGGTTCGATTTTCTACTGAGTGATGATGGTTTATCGTGGTCCTCCAGTCAAGGAGCAATAAAAATCGGAGGTCTATGGGAAGCCGAATATACATTTCTAATCCCGGTTGGTGAATCATTGCGCTTACTTTTTTTTCTAAAAGTAAAAACTGAAACGAAAGTGATGCCGACTCCTTCTGAACACTAGGGCGATAGTGAATTGCTACATCTTTGTCCTCATTTTTCCACATGTAGGAATTCATTAATAGCAACTCACTGGATGCTGGAATGTTTTCATGCCTTTTCATAAACAACAAACAATTTTACTGGAAGTGCAGAATATGGTGGTACAATTAAAAAGACATCTATGGTATCACTAGCAATACTAGTGGTGTCGAATTTTAAACAACAAGAAGTTTCCCAATAGTTTCATATAAGAAAATTTGTCCTCATATTTGTTAGTTGGCACTTCTCTAAGTGGCAGAGAGAGTTGGACAAGGATCCAAAGTTCTTACGCGCTCACCATAAGGTGCTGGTAAATCCAAGACCAGTTTCAGTGTCTTCTGCGCCAAGCGCACAATTTTTGCTACGTTTCTTTAATCACTATCTCCATGCGTTCCGTTGCAACTATTATTTGTTCCCCATTCTGTGTTGTGAGCTGTGAGTACTCAAAAAAGCATGTTGAAGAAACACTATGTAAAGTATGTCGCTTCTAAGGTTTTAATCCGCGAAAACGATGTGTGCTACTCTGCAACGATCCTCATGGCGTTTGGTTCCCTTCATTTTGTTAATTGTTGTTTTTAAATAAAACAATAAACGTGAAAAAATTGCTTTATAAACCAGGTATGAGATTTCCGCTTGCAGTTTTACGAATCCGGCTGGATCGAAGCGTTGGCGGCAGACATTCACATAAAGGTTTCCGCAAGAGTGATCGTGGTGAACAATCGACCCCAGATCATTCTCAACCACTGCGCTGCTGACGTCACTCACTTCGATGTCGAGTACGCAGATCTGTAGAAACATAAGAATCTTGTAGTTAGTCAGGCAGTAGCTTATCTCTACTTGGGATGTTTCAAGGGTGTTCTGCAAGAAAGGACAATGCAAAGTGAGTGACAGATACGTCACCGGCTGTCTGTATTCAAATGAACGTCGAATACACTTAATATGCTGAATAGTTGTGCAGTATTTTTTTTTCGTTATTTTTGCGTTAAAATTGTGATTGAAATGCTCTTTTTCCGAATTAAGCCTAACATTTTGATGAAAAAAAACGTGGAAGTACCAACTCGGCTAACGGATGTGAAAAATTGTTCTACTAAAATATTCTGATCATAAATGGAGTTCAGAATCGGTGGAGGAGTACTACCATGGCTAGTAAACTTGTTCCAAGAGATCATATCGATAGAAGTCAGGAAAGCTATACATAACCAGGTGAGGTACGTTTGAGAAGAGAGCAAAACTATGTACAGCAAAACTATGCAATGTTTTACGTTGTAGTTGGTATCATGAAGTGATAAGAGCGTAACTTGTCAATGGTCTTATTTTTCGATCTTAATCGGTCTTTCAGGAACGGTTTAATTCAAACATACTTGGCAATTGTGGTGAACTTAAGGGTGCGTGTAGGACAGTGGTTGGTGGCGCCCTGGAACACTCACGTGGAATCGATTCTCGCACCCATGGCCCACCAAGCTTCCCATCTCTCCGGGGTCGCCAAATTGGTACTAGACTTGTCTGGGAGGATAGCAGCAATGGTTCGTTACATCCGTAGGCCACCGCAAGTCATCGTAATGGCCTTACATACATTCAATCACCTCCAATGATACTTAATGGAGTCGAATGTATGGCGCATCCTTAAGTGATTGATCAACTCCGAGAGCTTAATCCTTATCCTTTTATGGATAACTTTTGAAGTATTTCAAAGGTATTCATTAGTGTGACATTGAGTGGCAATTGTGATAGGGCAAAAATGAATATATTGCTTGTAATACTGACTTATCATTGGAATTTAAGTTTAATAATGTCACCGTTGCAGTAGGCGGAAAATTGGCCTGTTTCAGGATGTGCTTTGGAAGAAAACAAAGAGTTTTTCTGTGGTACAGAATAAATCAGCGTTTTTATCTACGAAACAAAGCAATTAATTCTTGGTGTATGTTTTGTGAAACACAGCAATTAATGCCTGACGTAAGTTTTTGAAGGCTTGTGAGACAGCCCGTTCGGTACTAGTCGGAAAGTTCAACGATTTCTTACTTACTCTTCCTCTTCGCCTCCCAGTCGGCAAAGGTTTTTACGTCAACTACGCCTTCGAAGGCGATCCGGTATTTAGCAGGTAAAAGTTTGAAAGTTTCCCCTCTCATACTCGGTTGCTGTGATGTAAGCACAGGGTCTACTGGAAGAATGCAGTACGCACTGGGGATTTATCAACACGATTAAAGCTGACTTTTCCAGAAATATCTCGCAGCTTTCCAAAACCTCAGGAGGTCTAAAGATGATATTTTTAGCTCATTCGTTGAAGGTGTAGCGACGGCTGAGGTGTTGTACGGGATGCGATCGTGTACTCCGGCGATGACCGACGAGTGGTCAGGTGTGTATTCAGAATATTTTATCGCACACCAGACCTTCGCGCGTTCCCCAAATTTGTGCAGGCCATATTCAATCACTGATTTAAACTCGTAGACGGTGCATGCGTAGCGCTTTAGTTAGGACTGCTTTGCAATCAACACCCCACAATCGGTTCGATCTCGGACTTCATGCTTCAGACTCACCATGCCGTCCATTTTTCTGGATCGGCATATATTACTAATACTTATCTGGAAGGCAGCAGCGCCGAATCAGTGCATCAATAGGCAACTGCGAGTCACTGTACAGGCCAGATACGCATTCATTTATCCCTAGGAATGCTTGATGAAGTCGAATGCATGGCGAAACCATCATGGATTGTTCAGCGCCGGCGGCCTTAATTCTTGAACTCCTATGGAAGGTTTATCCCGCTTTATAAATTGAAAACTTCGAAAATTGAACACATCTGGTGTTAAACAATAGTTACAATTTTATATCCTATTTATCAATTCTAAAACTTGTCTTAAGGGCGCGTGTAGCGCAGTGGTTGGAGGCGCCACTGCGACACGTACGTGGAGTCGATCCTCGCGCCCATGGCCCATCAAGCCTTCCAACCCTCCGGGGTCGGCAAATTAGTGGCAGACTTCTCTGGGAGGATAGCAGCACTTGGTCGTTGCATCGGCTGGCCTCCGCGAGTCATTGTAAAGGCCAAATATGCATTCAATCACCTCCAACGATACTTAACGAAGTCGAATGCATGGTCCGTCCCTCAGGAATCGATCAACGCCGAGAGCTTTATTCATCATGCTTTATCCTTCAAGTACTTGGTTCGTTCGTCTTGCATCACTCGTAAACGGCGATTTTCAGACAATATATAAATGTCGAGTTGCTGGTCGACAATTTTTTAGTAATCCCAATGAGTACACTCTTCCCAACCGCCATGCATATATTTTCTTCTTCATCAAAATGACTGTGTCGATCATCGTGTCGATGGCGTTGCTGCTCCGCATTTAAAATGCCGATGATTGATTCGTCAACGGCTTGTGCACATCGGTTGGTGTTCATCGCAAGATCTTCAAATGAATCAATGTTCATGATCATAGTCGGTTTAATGGAAACGCCAATGCGGCCTGCCTCTTTATCATTAGATATTTCGATAATTAGCTTCTCTCTGGTGTCATTTCCTTTATCCTTTTTATTCTGGTATCATTTATAGCTTTCGGTGGATATTTTCCTTGCCCGCCAAGGATTCCTACGAGATGGTACCTAATAATGTTAACTATCGCCTTCTCTAATGCAGGATCTGTTGCAATGGCGCTGCAGAATTAGGGTATTTATCCATAGGACCTATAGTGTCATAAGAAAAATAAAAACGGTCTTAGATCGCGTCTGACATCCTCTTTGTTACTTAGGAAGGTGTCATTTAGACTCGAGGCTGATCGAGTAGATATCAATCATAGAGGGACACCCATCGAAGACCTATTCACAGGGCGGTAAACTTTTTTCCCACGTTCTAATTCCTCTAGTGAACTTGGGAACCCTTTTCACTGCGCGACAAATCCTACACATATAAATATATACGTATATACGTATATGTGTGCATATGTATATGTATATATGTATGCACATGCGTACGTATATGTGTACATATATATATATACATGTATATATATAATATATATATGGGGCTCATGTAACGCAGCAGTTAGAGAAGCCTTGTAATACACACGAGGCCGATCTCAGTGCCCCACGCTCAACAAGCCTTCCAATCCTTCGGGTCGGCAAGTTGGTAGCGGACTTGTCTGGCAGGATAACAGCATTGGCTCGATACATCAGTGGTCCACCGCGAGTCATTGTAAAGATCTTGTATGTCTTTAATCCCCTCTAACGATGTTTAATGAAGTGAAATGCATGGAGT
>MQTX01000369.1:43571-135631 GCA_009735665.1 Angiostrongylus cantonensis
CGCTACTGCGATTTCTCGTGTGGCTGAGCAATTTAAGCAAATAAGTATTACGGCTAATGTGTAGATTCTTTGTAGCCTCCTGTATACAGTTTTATTGGTTCGCTATAATCTATTTCAGAGAAAAGCTTGCTTCCACGGATGATGGTAGTATGGATGAGCGAGAGTGTGCCAAACTGTCTTTTAAGCACTGCACATGCGGGAGAACTGATCCAATTCACCGCCACTAAAAATGTGCCAAAGCTTGCGCCTTATCTGCGAACGAGGTAAAACTGGAGTAAAATTGGAAAAAAGTCTTAGAAGAAACCACTTAAAGCAATCCAACTATGCAATGTACATATCCATTGCTGTTTAACTTCTGGAAAATAGGCAGAAAGAGAAATGAGAAAGTTGAGCGTTCTTTTTTGTTTCTTTGCTTGAGAAGTTTCGGAAGAGCGTCCCCAAAAAGTTGTCAGCGTGATAATGTTTCACCTTTTATTTTCTGCCTACCACAATTTTCACGGCAGGTTACTAAGCGAAATACAACCACAACGTTGCTGAGATAAACGAAGGACCCGCATGGTGTGATGGTGAACGCGTTACTCTCCGGAGAGGACAATAGCGTATTCGTTCCCCACCATAGACACCTGCGGTCCAGAGTTTTGCAATTATCTCAGCAACGTCGTGGTTGTCAGCGTGATAGTTCACTTTTTTTAAATGAGCGAACAGGAGTCTGTTACTACAGCATTAGTTACATCACAACTGGGATGCATTTCTCTCCCATGTGAGACTCTGTGCAGCTGATAACAAGCTCGTTTTGCCTCATCAAAAAGCCGTGAATCATAGATTAATGCCGAGGTTAAAAGAACGTCAGTCCTGGGATTTGCTACAATGTACTAGTTGCCTTCCTAATTTCAGCTGCTCTTTACTGTCGATTTGTATTGGACGTTTCTTCTCGAAATTATCCAGAGAATATCCAGACCAATATATCGACTTACATTTTCACACATTCGATTCGCCAACGGTGAGAATGGAGAGTGGTGGTGTAAATGCTAGCGCCACTTTTGCGGTCGACTTCTATATTCATCCCAAAAAGCTCCATCAAGTGAACCTCGCCAGGATTAGTAAGTGGTGTTTAGGCTTTATAAAGGACTATTTAGTTACAATGTTCAGTTTTTGTTTACTGCGCACTACATTTTTTCACGGCAGGGTATTACTTGTGATAAAATCACAATAGTGCTGGGAAAATTGCAAGACTGCGGACCGCAGATGTTTAGTTAATCAAAACATTGATCCACTATCTTTCTTGAAGAGGAAACACAACATTGGCACTACGCATGTACTAATACGAAATAGCTGACATTTCGGTTGTTTCACCTTCTTTAGACTCTGGAAAGGTCAAATGGACACTTGTCTCAGCCAAACACTTTCATTACCTCCTCAGACAACGGTTAACACTTAAATTTCTATTCGCCTAATAAACAGCTTTTTTAAAACGTCCACCGTCTTGTTTTGTAAGTGTAAGCCTTCCAGTTATTTGGTGGAGATTAGCCCGCACATAGTATTATATGGGCGTGGAAAGCGCCTTGGGAGTCAAGACAATGTTGGTGCGAGGAATATGTCTGGGAGTCAAAACAATGTTGAAACACTGAATAATCTTACTTTACGGTCCACACATTTTTTTAGCGTTGGTCCATATCCATTTCAAACACTTCCAAATCTACTTTCAGTATTGGAACTGTCCTCTTCAGTTGTGCCTGAAATCCGAGAAAACAGGTTTGTAGGAAGGTTGAACGGCTCCGAGATAGATGTTCGCGAGGATTTTTCAAACATCGGTAAGATGTCCAGAACGTGAGTTATAAATTACTTTGCTTTCACTATACACCATGTTGCATCTCATTAATTTACCTGTTCCTCCCAATGGCTTACCGTCTTGTCCTGGCTGGGAAGTGTTTTGGGTGTTGGACGGCGATGTTCAGCGGGGGATTCATCCCCTGGCGGGGTCTCCTAAGCTGAGAAAGAGTCCGGCATTTCCATCAGGAAGCCTAGCTAAGAACCATTACCAGGATCAACCACCGTCAGGGTATTAAACTCGCATGGTGGAATATCTCCCTCTGATCCACAAGGGTGGCGACTGCCTGTCGCGGTGATGACCTGGGCAGACTTTGACCAAGGGTTCCAGGGAACCACAATGGCCAGCAAATCTCCAAAACAAGGTGATTATGCTGAGGCCCGCGCAACGAGTGATAACGGGCCGTTCAAGTATCAAGTAAGGATCAAGTAATTTACCTGCGTAGTTATGACGTGTTTTCGTACTTTATTAAGAGTGCTGCATTATTTCATATTTACACCACCATTTTTGTCGCTTAGTATTACACTATTACATTGGTTATCTACTTTTTTTCCTTACTATGATAAAGCGGTAACCTATTGTGATGGAACCATCAACCAAGGTCAAGAAGTGCATGGGCGCTGGGGATAGTTCATTAATCGCTTTTTATATTCGAAAAGGCTTCTCTTTGCAACATTTTGGAAAGGTGACGCATAAAAGCCATACGGTGGAAAGCTTCCACAGGTTACTATTTTGGTACCAACTTTCATTTTACTTTCTCTTTTTTTACGGCGTGTCTAAACAGCGTTTATATTAAATGGTTTGGCGGTAATCATTCATGGGACCGAGTCTGAAGTTAGGAACCTGGTTGTTTACTTGTAAGAGCACTCCAAACTTAGAGCGGGTTAACAATACAATGATCTCTGGTTGCTTGGCATAGATCTGAGCTTAAATTTCTCCACAATATTTTTTTAGATTTCTTGCAATGTTCAAAGAGGTGTTCGCGATGACCGCCCATGTGATGATGCAAGCAATACTCCACAAGGGGGTTCCATTCCCCGTTTTTGATAACATCACCGTATCAAGTAAGTTCCATTGGACAACACAATATTCGGACTTGCTGTCAAACTTCTTCACTGGGTGTGTTAGTACAAGAAATGTGTGAGAAGCACCAAACATTTGTTGTACAATTTCATTTTCACTGTGACATTTTCACTATAACGAGTAGCAACATGAAACATAAGGAAAACACGCACATTCCCGATTTACGATCGAGGAATATAATCATTGCAAAGGGGAAAGCGTCATAAGATTTCACTCATTCGGGCATCAATCATCACCTCTTGTCTGCTGTGTAATCGAATTCGATATCTCTAGTTTGGATCTTAGCTCTCACCTCAAAGAGAGAACTTTCCTGCATTTCAGATTTCGAGCTCTTACGCATATTGAGAATTCTAGAATGATTTATGGAAACATGAATGTTTCAGATTCATCAGAGCTTCGTGTATTCAAGAAGTATATCCGTCTGGATGCCGATTTTGAATTTAATTGATTAAATAAAAGCATTTTTTTTAAAAATGAGTAACATTCAATATATAGAGAACATATTGAGAACTGAATAACCATGAAGAAAGAACAAGCAATGGAAATGCGATCTTGCTCTAAGACTAGAGGGTTTACAAGGGTCCTTCGCACTAATCGTCATTTACTTGTGTTTGTAGCGAGTCTAATCGCTCCTTCGCACTACATCGTGCGCATCCATCAGTTTACTCTAAGACAATTACTCGGGACTTAGCAATTTGTGTCAAATTTCACTGCTTGCTTACTGGAGAAGCTCTGGATGGAAAGCTCATAAAAATCATTAGCAAAGGATGATACCTAAGAAAACTTTATTTGGGATACCGTAACACTCCAGATTATTGAAACTGAGCTACCGATTTCCCAATGAAGTCCGCTCATCTTAAGTTATCCGTTTTGTACATATATTTGGAAGCATTTATCAGCGTTCTCGATTTAGCAGGATATTATGTGAACTGTTTTGGATGCGTGAGTTGCTGAATTTAAAACATTTTCTCAAAACATTCAGTTTTAGTAATCGAAGCAGAGCCCATCTCAGCAGCGGCAGCGTATCCTTGACAACAGCCTGTAATCTTAGTTGTTAACCACGAAGAGACCTGAACTTTAAAAAAAACATTTTTTTTTGTTTTTCTTTTTTTGTAGAGATTTCATTGCGAAGAACTAGAGGTGTAGAAAAAGCAATACTTTGCATACAAGGAAGCTACACTGCTCCCGAACGTTTCCTCCCTGCGGAAGATTACTGTATTTGGGTTCTACAATTTAAGATTTCTTCAGTGCAGTGATCTTTTAAATTCTCATGTGATTTTTTTGTACCTTGAAATTCTGTTATAAAGAATCCAGAGTAACCAGTATACCAGATAGTTATGCACATCCCCACATCAACGAGATAAATTCTCTTCTACAGATCTTTCAATTTCTTAGTCCCTCAAATAGTTTCGGTCAGCTTTAAAACCTCTAAAGTTAATTGTATCAGAAGCATTTTATTGAGTCTAAAAAATAATCTCACTGATAAACTGTTTTTCTGGTTACTAGATAGGTTGCTGATATGTTTCGGCAAACAACTCAGAAGTACACCCCTGTCGTTTAGAACAGTTAGTATTTCAGTGTATTTCACTACTCGTTCGTGAGATTCCAGAAACATTATGCCTCTCCTAATATCCTCTTAGAATGCTATTTTCATCCGCAGGATTTGGTGCGCTTACACTTCCACTCTCTCGGGAAATCAACTTCTGGCTACTTCACGTTGTTAATGTTCGCTTACGTTTTTCTGTCTAACTCATGGTTGGTATCACACAACGGTATCACCAGCAAACCAAAGTTTGTCATCAATTCTCGTACTCGTTAGTTCCAATCCACAACTTGTTCTCAAATATCAATTTGCACAGATAATATCGCATGCAGAGACTTCATTGCCAATGAAGAGCAACACAAACGGGATTTTTCTTAGGCCAAGTGTTTCGTTTTGGTGCGTCGCTCTTTTTCTAAGCTTATCCCGCGTTGCCTTCCATATCTTAACGTTCAAATCAACGAAAACATCCTGGTTGATTTTCTCTCTTCCCACCCTTCACACACAAAGAGAGAGCTTATGGGAGAGAGAGAGCTTGTTTCAGTACCTCTGTGTGCACAACTAGAGAACTAAAGGAAGAATCACCGAAATTGGCTCAGCAAATAGTCATCTCCAAAGGCTACGAAATAGTTACCGCACGAGATAAGTTTCGAAGGAGAGCGGCGCTTCAAAACGAACTGTTTGGACGAAACAGAGTGCCGTGTATCTTGCCCTTTAATCGCGGTGAAATAAGTGTATCGATGAAGCGATGCTTAAGAAAGGCAGGCCTAGAAGAATCGGTAACAAAAACTGAATATTACCGAATACTCTACGTCGTCAGTTAGTTCGTAATCGCCTGTACGACCTTATAGCTTATCCCTTTCCTATAATTAGTGCTACAACTTTACGCTGCACAGATATTGTGACGAATGTCGGCTAGGAAAGCTCTATTTTTTATTTAGAACTATGTACACGATCTTTGTTCGTACGACGCTCGTTGACCGATAATTTAGCCAGCACTTGACTGCTACTTAAATTCTAATCGGTATAATGATTAGAAGTCCATATGGAACAGATGAGTTCAACAAAATGCAGATTTAGACGCAAGGCAAGTTGGAAAGTGTTTCCGGATACTGTAGCTACGTAATTGTATGGTAGACCTTAGTAAAATGTGGTAAATAATAACATATCTACTAGTGATATTCATACAATGAATAGCAGCGAGGAATGCCCAGAGGTTACACGCAACCTGGCCCCGTATCTTTGAATCAATTTCTGATGTGGGAAGGCGCAGGCATCAACCATATGCGACTATAATCAGCTGTTCTTACCTTCCTCATTGGAAGTCACGTAAAAGCAGTGAGTTTTTCCGAGAAGCTGTTGATCATGTAATTGTTATAGAGTTCTTTGTCTTTTTGGAGCATGAGCAATATACGCTATTTCATAAGAAAAATGCGACGAAGAATACGCTGGCGAATTGGTAGAGCACTTCGTGCCCACACAAAAAACGTCTGGATGGGGAAGTTAAAAATCGACAAAATTCTTTTCTAGGCAAACATAGGGCGCAGAAGCACATTTGGTTACGATTCCGAATTCACTGTTCGAATCTTAGCGCTAGGATCAAAATCATTAGTCCGTAAGACTCTTGAGAAGAAGTTTGGATAAGTTTCGAAAATCCAGGGATGAACCGATAAAACGAATCCCTCACTATGATGCGTGACTTGTAGCCTTACTTTAAAATGATTTTCTAACGTGGGTCGTTCCTGCTGGTCGTCCCACGTGACAATATATGGGTAGGCCCACTAGCAACAGCAAGGTGAGTAGTTTTTCAAGATGACGTTAAATCATTTATACATTAGACCTTTATCAATAGTCCAGATATTTCACAAAATTACAAAGACATTATGTGAAATACAACAAAATGATGCTGAAATGTATGAAAACTTGGACCACAGGCCAGGTTAAACTGCAATTTATTTGCTAATGGGTCAAGTGTTATGCACGGTCAAACTGAGGCCCTCGTCCTATCCTTCTGTCAGTCTTTAATAGAAAACCGACTGTTCGAGGGTGGACTATCTGATGAAAAGCAAGCTATTATCAACAGATATATCAAAACAATAGTTCTGTATAAAAGATCACTGCAGGATGAGCATGCCTCATTCGAGCGGCGTTCCACTGAGGAAGATCCGTCTCGATACAACTAAGAAAACGCCATCACGAGATCGCGAACAACTGTGGACCCCCGACTCGAATCACTGGCGCTGATGAAGACGAAGAGGTCGAAACGTTAGCCGAATAAAGATTGCTTATCAATCTAGTGTAAGCTTAACAATTTAAAAACATATTGCTTATCTGCATTACTCTATTTCACTCAACGCTCCAACTACACATATTTAAAGATCGACCACTTCAACACGATAGAGGAGCGTTGGACAAGAAACATTCCCATGCAGATCTCCACAGCAAAAAATGCTTAGAGAAACGATGAATGGAAACTTCAAAAATCCCTTTACTAGTTTGGCAATCACCTGCACTAGTTGAGTAGGACCAAGATTCCAGTAACTTCACAACGTTTGCAAAGCCACAGTAACCACTAGGCTAAAAGCGTGAACACCGTGTGGAAATGGGTGGATTTTTGGAGGCACTACTTGAGAAAGCGCAGTAAATTTCTTCAGCAGGTGTAAAATTTTATGTAGAATACTTCAATCGGAAATCCACTTCAAAAAAAATTTAATTGAATTTAAAACATTTAGTTGCGGGTGTTTTTGCAAAATATCGGTGTAGATTCGTCGTTTTCTCTCTCAGCAATCGCGAGGTTCTTAAACAGCATACGTTTACTTCCATACAATAATACACATACAACACAATTGTAGCTGACGTCTCGACAGAATCGCCTTCTTCAGAGCTTGGAAGAGCACAGTGATATCCGATTTACTAGGTCAAATACTTCAATAGCTGGCTCTCGGCGTTGGTCAATCCCTGAGGGATGCGCAATGCATTCGATTTCATTTAGTATCGTTGGAGGTGATTGAATGCATATCTGGCCTTTACAATGACTCGCGGTGGTCTGCCGATGCATCGAGCCAGTGCTGCTATCCTCCCAGACAAGTCCGGTACTAATTTGCCGATCCCGGAGAGACGGAAGGCTTGCTGGGCCATGGGCGCAGGGATCGATTCTACGTCCGTGTCGTAGTGGCGCCTCCAACTACTGCGCCACACGCGCCCACATGAGAATCTATGTGGGAAATAATATATGACAATCTGGCCACCTATCGATTGATTGAATAAAGCGATGTTTCTGTTTGTGCTGTTGAAGCGTTCGGCCTAGCAAGTTGCGTACTAGTGTACCTTCCAGGCTCTGAAGAAGGCGATTCTGCCGAAACATCAGCTACGATTGTTTGTATGTGTGTTATTGTATGGAAGTAAACGTATGCTGTTTAACAACCTCACAGTTGCTGAGAGAGAAAACGACGAATTTATAATCCAGTTCCGAGGCCAATAGGAAGTCGATCCTGGGAACTATCGGTGCATAGCTGCAAATGTTGGTGTTCTTATTTTCACTGTTCAACCGGTTGTTTCGGTATTTTTCAGATGAAATTTGCCCATTTAGCTGCGTTTTTCGAAAAATTTGATTTTCAGTCTTCATTTTGCACTCGCCCATTTTTGAAGCAAGGCAGATGTTCCACCTTCTGTTTAATCTATGTCAAAGTGAAAAGTTCTTCTTCGTGCTATGTAAGGAGTTCGAATATGGCTTGCATTGGGGAGTCATTCGACATGCTTGTATAAAGGGTGGTAACGTCGAAGGACTCCATCGCGTACGCGCTGCTGGACTGCACATTACGTAGACGATCCAGAAACATCTGGGTATTTGATGGTATGATGGGCTGGAGTGTGTTTTAGCAATTGGTAATAATAATGAGGAGAAATAAACATGTATGGCTTCAAGATAGAGTAGTTGATGGCACTCTTAAAAGAATGCTTGATCTGCTCAGTCTTCAAATGGTCCGAAATGTACTACGCTCAAATGAGAGGGTTGGCAATGGGACAGCGGCTGGCATCAAGTCTTGCCATTGCGTTTATGTCTAAGGTGGAAGCACCAGTGACCGATCTCGGGCCGCTACTCTACTGTAGATATATAGATGACTGTTTTGTCCTTCGCTCAGCACAAGAGGAAAGGGATAAATGTTTTGAGTTGTTGAATGAACGGTCAGAGTATATCAAGTTCACCCGAGAAAAACCGAAAGAAAACTGGCTTCCATTCCTGAACGTGCAAATTAACCTGTCCGAAAATGGCTACATTACGAAGGCGCATACTACGCACCTGTCTCCATTTCGATTTTGAATTCACGGAAATTGGCTCTACCTAGAAACGGTTTTCCAATTTCTAGTCGCTGAAACAACTCTTCATCATTTTTGCTCATTTATACAGTCTCTATTTATCTATTTTTCCGCTTTCATCAAATCGTTTACTAGGTTATTCTTCATTATTGAGCTGACATGAGATTGGTATGAGAAATATTTATTCGGCTAGCGTTTTGGCATCTTCGCCATCTTTTAGTGGGTAGTTGACCCGAATTGTTGGTCACCAGCTGGTCGCGTTGGCGATGTGGATGTTCGTTGTCCCATCGAGTTGAGTGTTGTCAGTGAAAGCAAGCTAATGGTAACCCTATTTCTGCAATTCTCAAGAGCAATCTTCTATTAAGTTCTCTAATAACCTCAGCACTGATCAGCTAATTCACTCCATTCTTTGTGAGGAAACACGAAGTTGTTAGTTTGTATAATCTTACTGGCCAAAACACGATGTGCTACTTTATTGCTTATTCACGGTGATGCTGACGTTTCAGTGGATTTCGCTTGCCTCAGAGCCTGGAGCGGCCTTGTTGACATAAATCCACCCAGTTGAACGTCCTCATAACCAAACAGATAAAATGCTAAAAAACGATTTCCAGTCGCATTCAAAATAAAATAAACTTCTTCGCACACCTAGTGCTTTTTTCAAGTCTTCTACTGATACTAAAATATCAGACTTAAGTCCTGGGTGAAATCACGCAGAATAACGAGCCATTCCTTTTTGCGGCTCATTTCCGGATTGTTGAAATTTATTAGCAATACTTTTAGAGCTTTTAGCGCCGAGCTTTTTCTCTCCTGTTCAAGGTTGGTATTGAACCTTGGCCTTAAAATCTTCCGCCTTATGTCTGTGTTCTGTGTTCTATGGACGTCTAGAGGAGTCGTTGGTTGTACTTTTAGCTGGCCGACTAAGTATTATTTTATACAGACGCAGAATGGTCTACCTATTTCACCATTGAATTCATTCACACACGCTTTGCAAGGGATGTGATAAACCTAGGGTTGAAAAAAGTTGACCTAAAGACTTAAGATTAGACTAGTCATCAGGTGCATGGATGGGCCATCCTAAAGAATAACAGGCTTCCTAAATCTTGTTCTGGTCCAGTTGTTGAACTTTATACCAACCCATCAACTCAATACCAAAATATCTCTGGGTCACTCACTCGACAGGACTAACTAAACAGTGCTCATGTAATGAGGTTATTCAATGTTAGTTCACTTGATACTCAGTATATAGTCCAGCAATAGACTCACTTCATACTAACATGTCGAAACTCTGAAATCCATGTCATTCTCGAGCTGATCGTAGAACATTAAAAAAATGGTAAAGCTTTCGGCGTTGATAAATCCCTGAGGGTGCGCCATGCATTCGACCTCACTAAGCATCGCTTGGAAGTGATTGAGTGCATATCTGGCCTTTACAATGACTCGTAGTGGTCTACCGATGTATCGAACCAGTGCTGCTAATCTTCCAGACAAGTTTTGGTCCTAATTTGCCGACCACGGACGGATGGAAAGCTTGGTGAGCCATGGGCGAAGGGAGAGATTTCACGTGTGTGTCGCAGTGGGCCTCCAACTACTGCTCCACACGCGCCCTTCGTACAACATTAGGAGACAATAAATACGTATAGTTTAGTATTACAACAATTAATGACTTTCTTAAAACAGCGTTTCAGTTGCTTAGTCTTTAGATGGTCGGGAAGACATTTTGCACAAAATTGGAAGGTTAGTCGTGGGAAAGCGGTTGGCACTAAGAATTACCATCGGCTTTATCTTTAGAATGAAAGCTCCCGTTTTCAACAACCGGCTCATTATCTACAGTCGATATCTGTACGACTGCTTCATCATCTGCTCGACACAAAAGTGGATGGACGAGTTCTTTGAACTGTTTAATAAACACTCAGAGTATGTATATTAAATGTATAACAAAGGAAGGACGCGTGTGGCGCAGTGGTTGGAGGCGCCACTGCGACACTCACGTGGAATCGATTGCTGCGCCCATGGCCCACCAAGCCTTCCATCCCTTCGGAGTGGGCAAATTGGTGCCAGACTTGTCTGGGAGGAGAGCAGCACTAGCTCCATACATCGGCAGGCCACCGCGAGTTATTGTAAAGGCCAGATATGCATTCAGTCACCTCCAACGATGCTGAATGAAGTCGAATGCATGGCGCATCCCTCAAGGATTGATCAACGCTGAGAGCTTTATCCTTTTTTATCTTTTTATAACAAAGAAAAAAACCAGCTGAGAGCTCACTTTTATTCCTAACCAACTAAGTAAAGCTTATGGCTTAAAAAGAAGTACGTGGCTATAAAGCTAAATGATGTGGGAAACTAATTAGCAACTATGCACCACTCCAGGTGTCTCCTCTCATTCTTCTCACGTGAAAAAAGCACTTATAAAAATCATTCAGCAAACGGATAAAAATGTTCGTATAGGAGGGAGTAAGGAGGGAAACGCTAGACTTCGCACGAAAAGTGGTTATTTCCAATGGCTACGAAGTGGAAATCACTTGGATCAAAGTAAAAGGTAGGGCAATCTTCAAAAATATTGTTTCAGCGTTAATTGAGTTTACTTTCAACCAGTCTCTTAATTTGAACAAAATAAGTTACACCATTAAGTGCCTTAGAAAAAGTGGTCTTGAAAATTGTTTGGCGGTTACTGACCTCCCAACCAGTATCCGACGTCGTGAAGTGGTCTGCAATCTGCTCCGTGATTGTCTGCGCAGACCAGAAAATTGTATAATCTGTTCTAACGGAATGGACGGATAATACATGAGGTCAGTACTTCATGTAATGCACGCACTGAAGAACACATTGGGGAGTCCGGTAGATCACTTTACGCCTTAGTAAAAGAAAAAGGGTAGGAAGCTTAAAATTCGACAAAGTACTCCTGTAAGTACCCAAAAGCATAAAGGTGATAATTTTAAAGTGAGTGTCTGCATCTTACTGCAGAAATCAAGAACACAAACATGCATAGTTCTTGAGAGGAGTTTCAATGCTCAAAAAATGAACAGGAAAGACGTACCACGTGACTCGGCACCTTATTTCAATTTTATGTTCTGACCTGGGTGAGCCTCATTCGTCATCCCACGTGAAGAGCACACCGTTGTTCCCACTCGCAACAGCAGGATGGGTAATTTTTGATCAATATGGCATTAATTTACAAGTTAGATCTACATTAATACTGTAGAAGTCAGCCGTCGAACAACATCAACAACCACAACAATGACAAGTTATGTTAACTTCACATTACTTCAACAAGGGCAGTTCGCAGAAAGATGTAGGGATAAGTCAATCGACTGAACAGGAAAGACGTACCACGTGACTCGGCACCTTAGTTATCCTAGGCTTATAGAAAGTCAATCTTCTGAATCACTTTATTGTTAACAATATCAGAGGAAGTGAAACAACTGTAATAAACCTGCTTATAACAGAATGGTAACATATTCAACAAGCTCGATCGGAGACTCTCGTGCTCCTTATGGGAGTGTTGGCCAGGGATTTCACCACCACGGTTGCCGAAGCCGCTAGCTGTCGTTTTTTGCATATCAAAAATTCGCTGCGATATGTTCTAAATGAGTCAAATTACTTGATGCATGGACCGGTTAGTTCAGAATAAAGCAATTTTAAATGACATACATGTATGGAATAGCATTGGAAGTATCAGTATGTCAAGCCGCTCAAGTCTCTGTATTCCTATGGAAGTGTTATCTTAATTGAGCACTACGCAGCAGCTTACCTGACGCTGCATGGACTTTGAAAAGCAGTTCTTAGTATTGATTTCAATACACACTTTTGTTCCTGTGTATCCTCGACTTTGCTCATCTTCTTAGGCACCACTTCATTCCAGAATATTTCTAGATCTGTCGCATCATTTGCAGATGTCAGTTTTACACCGTACTTCTTGATCTTCATCATCCTCAACATCGGGCGACCAACAAGTGGTTCGAAACTGCGTGAAAATCCGCCTTGGGTAACATACATGTATGGAATAGCATTGGAAGTATCAGTATGTCAAGCCGCTCAAGTCTCTGTATTCCTATGGAAGTGTTATCTTAATTGAGCACTACGCAGCAGCTTACCTGACGCTGCATGGACTTTGAAAAGCAGTTCTTAGTATTGATTTCAATACACACTTTTGTTCCTGTGTATCCTCGACTTTGCTCATCTTCTTAGGCACCACTTCATTCCAGAATATTTCTAGATCTGTCGCATCATTTGCAGATGTCAGTTTTACACCGTACTTCTTGATCTTCATCATCCTCAACATCGGGCGACCAACAAGTGGTTCGAAACTGCGTGAAAATCCGCCTTGGGTAAATAGTATAAAGGAATCAATGTTTGTTTCGTAAACTATTTCCTCTTGCTTTAGCCCTTTACTCCATAAGATGTGCACTCCTAGCAATTCACACTATTTATTTTTATGGTATATTAAGCCCTCGCCAGTTTCTTTGGTCATTGCATGGTAGAAACACTGCTCTTCCATAGTGTTAACACAGTGGCAATGGCGCATAATTTTACAAGAACATAGCTTGGGGCTGAAGCAATTTCTTGCCGTGCCTTGTATGCATCGAACCCTAGGCATTTTGTCTGTTGTGATCTCCATGGTAGCCATGCCTTCTCTCTGTTTGTTAGCCAATAATTCTTTTCTTAGAGATCGTTCTAGCCTTATTTTTATCGAGAGCTGGTAGCACAATTGCAGTCAATCTTTCATTCATGTTTATCGTCAGTTCTTTTTTTTTGCTTTAGTCTTCAAGAAAAATTTCCATGTTTTGTTTGCATTCTAGCTACGTATCCTAGATATTATTCCATGTATTCTTTCCCATTTTTTAGAACGTTTTCCTGTTTCGTATGTGGTGAAAAGAACCCCTCCTCCAATTAACTACTATGCTGTCAACCATTGGTAACCTGTTTCGCAGTGAAGACAAAAGTATGAAACGTTCGACGTTGATCAATCTCTGATAGATATGACATGCATTCGAGTTAATGAAACAACATTAGACGTATTTGAATTCATATCTGGCTTCTACAATGACTTGCGGTGACCTTCTGATGCATCCAGTAACTGCTGCCATCCTCTCGGATAGGTCTGGTACCAATTTGCTGACCGGCAAGGATAAAACGCATGGTGAGCCCAAGGTGCCGGATCGAACTAAGGATCGGAAAGAGATTTGCCAGACTTTGATACCAGAATGGTGGTGGATGCTGGTATTGGTTTACTCTTAGCTAGGCTTCCTGATGCCGGACTCCTTCTCAGCTTGGGAGATCCTGCTAGGGGATGAATACCCGCTATACATTGTAGTTCGACACCCAGGAACAATCTGCGCCCGCGATGAGGCGGCAGACCGTTGAGAGGTTCTTGGTTTATTTAATAAAGTAATAATAATAAAACATTGTATCTGAAAAGACAATACTTTTATAAATTATAAACTTTTTACACGACCCAACTTCAATCTGCTGTGCGGATCACAGTACTTCTCACATTCCATTCATTTCCTCGCATCTGTCATCCACTATGCTCCTTCCTACTTTTATGTATACCCTCGGCTACTGCTTGAGGATTTTCATTTCATCTTGAATGTCATGGATTGCTGGTCAACTCGATTCTCCTGGGAGTCCAGAGATAGCCGGACTGGAGCGTTCCCAATTGATTGCAGAATGCGATTTTTTTTTACCAGACAAGTCCGGTTCCAATTTCACGACCCTGGAGGGAAGAGAGGTTTGGTGGGCCCAGAGCAGCGTCGAACGTCGGCGTCGACCGTGCTCGTGATCACTGGCATCACTACCACTGTGCTATCTTTCTACTGTTAACATAATTATGTCCTCATATTGCATATAATAACTATGATTTCAAGTGGCAATTGGAAGGAAAGAGTCATTCAATTGCTGGTCATAAAATTGACTTTTATAGGTCGAAGGAAGAGAAGTTGGACATAATTTTGCTTCTACTGCTGGTCGTGGGTGGACAAGAAGGAATTGAAGAAGCTGATGATAGTGAGACATCGTTTGTTGCTCCCAAACGTTCGAGAAATATGAATCAGAATACGGGGAACAAAGTGGTGTTCACGACCGCAATAGTAGTCAAGCAGTTTGGTGCTTCATGTCGAATGAAATCATGATCATTTGGTGTAGAGCGATTGTATTTCTTCACAAGCACGTCTCTTCGCATTTTTGTGGAATGGGATTTTATGGAGGAGAAGGACCAGACTGTGAAGCGGCTACATTTCAAGGGATTGAAAGGCTAATCGGTTCACGCATTCAAAGAAACTGTTTGACTCCCACGATTGAACAGTTACTGGACCTCTGTCACGCCAGTTGTAATGGCCCCATCTATATTACAAGCTGTCCTAAGAAACATGTTCAGAAAGCCGTTGAGCAGACTTTATTTTAAAGATAATATACCCGCTTGCAGAAAATGAAATTTGCACATGACCTGTCAACTTATTTATTAGGCGCTAAGATATTTGGATAGACCGTCTTCGCACTTCACTTTCTGAACATTTCAAAAATAAATGCAACAGGGTAGGGACGTATACCAGAGACACCTCTATTGAAAACCGTTTGGTGTCGTTTCGAAGAAGGATGGTATATCGCCGGCATGTTTCACATAAGAGGCACAATCAAACGTCGTTTTTCACATTCTATAGTAGGATTGTAGATTGCCAATGAAAAGTTGCAGAACTTCGTCTGACACCGATGATTTGGCCAAGCCAATGAGATACATGGACGGCTTGTTTGATGATAAAATATGCATACCGGCAATTGTACATGAATTCCTTGTTGGCCGAGAGATTAATCCGGAGAATGACGCATATGATCTGCAGTTATGAGTAGAAAAGTGGTATAGAGACAGCTCAACAAAGAAATCCGGCACGATTACAAAATTTTTTTTTGAATCTGTTGGAAGTGCCACTCTCTTGACTGGCGTAGAAAACTGTCCAAGATATCACGGCTCCAATTTGCTGCGGAACGTGGTAAGCATGTTTGGGCCGAATGCCATCAATATGGAAACAGGTTTGCGAAGACAGTAAAAACTACTAGAAATGCAAAAAATATGCACGAGGTGTAGATTGTATACAGGAAATGGAAGGAAAGGAAAACCTATATAGAAGCGGTTAATTGTGATATAATTACAAACGGTGTGTTGAATGCTTGAAACTCCCCCTAGGACATTAATCGGGAACTGTGAGAATTAGTTTTAAGGAAATGAAAACTTGCAAAGACATTGTGCATATGGGAGCTCAAATAAGAGTCCAATGTCGGAATTTGAAAGTGGAAATGCAGCGAAGACTTCTTTGAAGACTCCTGTCCACAGCAACACCATCGGCCTTACACTATGCGAACAATGAATACGGAAATACTCGCAAAGTTCATTGAGAACAACTTCTCCGGAGAAAGTTTTCCGGATAATAAAGTGTTTGACACACCTTTTTTTGCACGGTACCTTAAGCAAAAATTGTCGTACGGAATACACCAGTTCAATAGAAATTTATTGCGAAAAACTTTGATTGTCGTATTTTTTTATAGGAATAATATCCTATGCTTTGTCGCAGTTTTGAGATATTGACGCACCCTTAATTTAGCTTCGCAGTATGTAGGAGACAGCGGTGCCGATGTGAGCTCAACTATACTTCGGTGACTCGTAAATCCATGAGTCGATCCAACAAGAACATTTACTGCTTATTTCATCTCCCAGGAAAGACATCCACTGTAGTAGTATTTCCACTGCGTGATGAAGGCTAGGCGTGCGATTTCGTTGTTCACCCATCGTTTCTTGCAATTCTAAGGGTGATTCGCTTGAGCTGCAAACACGCATCACTCTCTAGGGGAACGCGCCCAAGAAGACAGCGGTATACTTTTAAGTTAGGCCTAGATTCTTTTCGTCCACTGTCCTTGAATTTTTGAGCAGGCGGCAAGTCCACTAATGTTATGCTTTACGTGTTCATTTCGTAGAACACTTAATACCAGTGAACAAGGCGTTCTACCTTGATCAGCTTGATATTGTGTGGTCGCTAGTGCTTTGAAGCAAACTGTTCTCATGCCTGTTGTTCCTTTTCCTCAGAAGCCGCTTCATTGTTTAAGAAGGGTTAAACGTTATTTCTTGTTCTCTGTGTTTGCACCTCGCGACTTCTACGTTGCTGTTGATTTTCACATGAGATTAAAATTGCCGTTTAGGGATTTGTAGTGCTTATGACACACTTCTCTGTATCCCGTTTAAGTTATGATGTGATCCATAAGACAGGATTGCTTCAAGAATTTTGAGTGATCAGAAAATTATCGCTTACATCAGTAGCATTCGTCACATTTAGTGATATGTTATAGGAGTCAGTGCCATACTGGAAAACCATAGTCGCGAGAGTGCAGGTGGTGACAACGAAAAAAAATCTTAGAACCGAAATCGAGTCTCCAGAGAAAGGAAATTTTGCCCAGTGAGCAAATTTCTTATCAGAGAGATCTGTGGCTTGCGCAATTCTTCGTGAGGTCGACCCATCAAGTGTTTAGCAAAGTTGATATATTATAGAACATTTCTAGACAACAGTTGAATATCTCAACCAAAAATGTTAGCACAAATGTGGTAATGTACTATACCTGTTTGTCACTAATAGTGAAATAGGTGTTGCACCAAAGCGGAAGATGATGAGAGAATTAACGATATGATGGTAAAGAGCTGAATCAGAAACAGGATAGAACCATATATAAAGCAAGATTCCCGAGAACGTGAATATCTGGAAGGAGTGCAACAGGAGTGGAATTTCGACGCGGAGAGATCTAATGAGTTGTCGCTAAAAGCAAGCATTAATGCAACAAGGTTTTTTAAGAGCATTGTAGAACAACTCGCTTAAAAATCACTGAGTGATAACAAGAGGCATTGACATACGTTGCGTAGTAGAAAGACGACGATGATAAGGTAAATGATGAAACTTGTAATATACACATATTCGCCGAAGTAGAAGTCCATATGGCGCATAAAGTTGGCAGTGAAAGACGATTCGTCTGTAAGCAGCTCTAGATGATGGAACGTTTGCTACAGCTTTAAGTGTTCGCCATCGAATGCTGTATCTCAGTCACTTTCAGATTCGAAAGAGTTCGACAAACTGCGTATTGCTACGACGCACAGAAGCATACCATCTAATTGTGTGTATGAGAAGGAAATAGAGAACAAATGTGATAAAGGTTTGAGCTAAAGTGCCCTATGAGTTCCAGAACTTCATGTGAACTATTTATCCCACCACAACACGGCAATTGTGTTATAGAACCCACTTGTGTAATAGAACGTCGGAATAGATGGGTTCCACATCGATCGAATTTCTCCAGTAAGGCAGAGAGCGCCATTGAAAGCACCAAAAAGGAAGCACAAAATCAAAATTATCTGGAAGGCCTTTCTTTAACGTCAAGTAAATCAAGCACGTTTGTCTTAGCAGCTAGCGAAGTATCACACCATTGTTTTCCTTTCGTCAAATATAAGATCCATCTTTTTTGGGAAAACCACTGCGATGAATCGATTGAAGGCGAGGACGAAAATTGTTGGATACTCCATAGCATAAGAAGTTTGAAAGAGTGCGCTCAAAAGCTAAATAGCGTTTAAGAAAGCCACACAAGTTTTGGGAGTTATAATTTTAAATGCCTACCAGTTTTATGTCCTTTTTTTTCGATATTCTTAGCAGAAACTAGGGTAAAAAGCCGAAAATTGAAACAAAAGCATATCATGGTTTTTTCGATCAACACTTTTCTTTATAACTATGTTTCAAATTTTCGTAGAGCGGTCACATGTGGAATCCCGTTCAACCTAGCGCTTTCACTAATAACTATGACCATCAAAGCGTTGAACAAATAGAAACGCCTCCAAATAATTGCAACGCAGCTCTACAGAAGGAATCACTGTGAAGAAGGCAACCGTTAGCTCTTACCGAATTTAAAGTCGGATGAATGGCAGGAGAGCGGAAAGTGAAGGCTACTACAGCGACTTGAGCGCCACAATTCACAGCATCAGCAGTGGAACCAAAGAATATGATCCTATAGGCGGAAAGAGTCCATAGACATTTGGATCGTCGAATAACCTGCAGATTATAGAATACACAATGAAAGATTCCACAAAGTGTTTATAGTAATTATTTTAGAAGGTTCTTCCGTACTCTACAAACCGAGCAGGATAGACTGTTGTAATTATTTAGTCTAATTTTTTAGAATACCTTTGAAAACTAGGATAACGGTGCGCATAATCTCACCATCATCGTTTGCAAATTCAGCACTAAAAGAATAGAGCCCAAGAATATGTAGAAGACGAAGAAATGATCGTGAAACGGATACTCGTATTTGGCCATGTTGTTTCCTCAAATGGGCTTTAGTCGCTTGTTTGCCCTCGAAAGATCGAAAATTTTTCGATAACACCTTAGTGGGTTCTCGAAAATGAACACTCCTGAAAGTTGTTTTAAGAAAGCTCAAAATTTTCGCATTCTTGAAATAAGCCATACATATTTCGTTTATTACTGAAAACCCATGTAGGAGTTTAGAACAGCTAAAACGATGCATCTTTGCGACTTCCTTTACAGTGGAGCAATTTAAAAAATAAGCGTTTGCATCCTTAGTTGGTCACTCGAAACTAAGGTAAGTTGAGAACGACGCGCAGAGTTCTTGACCTCTCGAAGTCTTGTTAAAATGTGCTAAGAATGAAAGCTTTCACCATCGTCGCATTTTCGTTATTCATATGTGTTTCAATTTGTTCTTCAATACTGTATTATTTAGGTAGGATAGCGGAAACAATTAGTAGATTAACTAGGACAGTGTGTTTTACCGAGTAATTCTGTGGGACGTATAATTCCAGTCATAAGGCGAATCGTCCTCTTAGATTGCATTTCCCTGTGACGATTTATGGCGTAAAGGATAAATACAAGGATAAAGCGTTCGGTGTTAATCAATTGCTTGTGGGTAAGCTCCGCATTACCTACATTTAAGTATCGGAGAGACGACTGAATGCATATTTCAATTGTGCAGTGACTGTCGGAGCTCACCCGTAAATCTCATCGGTGTGCTTCATTTTATTATTCTAAATCAATGTGATTTCAACTTGCTAACTCCAAGGCGATAGGCGGTCGCGTATTCTGTTCGCGTGCCTCAGAGAAATGGATAACTGGTATGACTGAGATTCAGATACGTGCTGTTACTGGCAATGAATAACTTTACAAATATGCAAAAAAGACAATTAAAGCTGAAAGTCCGAAACTGCAGGCTCCACTTTAAATTATATAACAAGGCAGGCTATGTCAGAAAATCCCCCAGGAAGGGCGTCATAGCAGTGTGTGTAAATAGATGCTTAATATTGAACGACGTTTGAAACGACATAGGATTTACGAGGAACTTCATCGCTTTGTTACACCATATAGAATTGCTCAGCAACAGTATGACGTCACAGATATGTATATGCATTCAAATATGTGCACAAGTACGAAGAATATACGAAGCGAAGCGTTACTGAAATAAAACTAACTTAGCTTCCTGCCTCTAACTTACAACAAAAACCAACGGCAGGGGTGTACCAGAGTTGATAGCATGAAGATAAGATTGACTGTGCTTGAATGATATTTTCTAACTGTCAACACCACTTCATTCAATAGCAGAAAATTGCTTTTTTTAAAGAATGAAGTGCTAATTAACTACGTTGGGTAGTTGTGTCATAGCACTATAATGATAAACAGCCGTCGCTGCTTGACGTTTACATGTGTTGGCTTGTCATAAATTAACTAAGTATAGCGATATGATTATAGTAATCAACTCGAGATGGGTGTAGACGTGGCAACTATAAATGAATGAGCAGCGACTTCTCATTGTATGACTAGTCCACCCACCCATACTTCGCTACCGAAGTTTAATCTTCTGGATGTCAAAGACGAGACACATTGCATAAGAAAATCCGAGTTTCGCTTTCCAGTTAGATGTTGCATGAGCCGGTTACATTGTAGAAGATATCGACCTCAAATACTGTAAGTGGTGAGCAAAATTCGAAATTCAGGTAAACTACCAGTTCATGCCTCTACAGTATAACAATCCTGGCTGGCATGTCTCTGCTTCATTGGTAGTCCTCGAAAAGATGATAATTCAGTTCGTAAAACGAAGATCTGATAGGAATTTCCCATAAACAGCTGTGCTGTTCTCGCTCCAGCGATAATTATCTGCTCCAATGCGGCAGCAAACAGATTCAGTGACATAGTATCACCTTGTTGAAATTCTTTTCCTATGAGTGTGGCAGAAGCCCGATAGAAAATCTGCATATTTGTGCCGCAGTTCCGACGACTGTGTGATAGTGTTCGCTTACGATAAGTCTGCCATTGCTCGTATCTGCAATAGGTCCAATCCTTGGCCGACTAGCCCAGATAGCACTTCATTCGTTTCGATGCTGTCAAACACTTTTTTGTAGTTTATAAAGTCAAGGTTAGTCAAGGAACAAGTGTGTTATCAACACACCTACATGACCCTAAGCACGGTTTAAACGTGGTCTAAGCGTCAGAATCGCCTTCAGAGTTCTGCTTGCCGATCTGGTTCTGCACCAATAATGATTAATACACAGAGATTGCGTGCGGCTGGTCTTCACCAAATAAATGGAAAACTTACAAAGAACAAAATGGCTCTGAAAAAAGCGAAACCGTCGAAACGTCGGCTGTTATGGATTAACTAATGCTGGAATACAAACCTCGCGTTTGGTCATCAAGAAAGACTCTGAGTTACTTATTGATCAATGCCGAGGTTAAAAGAAAATAGATATCGGGATTTGCAACATGGCCGTATATCTTCCTAAGTGTTTGAAGTGTGCGAGAATTCACTGTTTGTACGATTCTTGTGGAATACACTAAACAAGCCGAGTGAACCATCAGGACGAAAATTCCCTCGGACAGCCTCCTGAGCAGAATGATTGGGCCCGACGCCTTAAACTGATCTGGAATTTTTTACGTGTAAAGACAAGGTTTCACACGGCTGCGAGAGGTAGGTTGATCGAAAATTAATACCTGCTCTGTTATTTCAATGCCTTAAATATACCTTAGGAATAGTTTTTCTTCGAGCGCCTGTACTATTATGCATCTGTTTCAAAAGCCAAAGAAGCAGTCTCGGCAAAACTACTTCTATCATTGCATTTTCGGCCGTATTCCACGCAAAGAGGGCGCGTGTGGTGCAGTGGTTGGAGGCGCCACTGCGACACGTCCGTGGCGTCGATACTTGCACCCATGACCCACCAAGCCTTCCATCCCTCCGGGGTCGGAAAATTGGTACAAGACTTGTCTGGGAGGATAGCAGCACTCGTTCGATACATCGGCAAGCCACCGCGAGTCATTGTAAAGGTCAGATATGCATTCAATCACCTCCAACGAAACTTGATGAAGTCGAATGCATGGTGCATCCCTCAGGGATTGATCAACAACGAGAGCTCTATCCTTTATACTCCGCGCAAAAGTTTGAAATATTTATGAGATATTTGAAGTAAACAGTGTTAATAAAAGCAGTGCGCGACGTTCATCCTTGCGTTTTTAACGGCGATGATTTGATAGTGCCGTTATGGATGAATACACTTAAACTGTTGAAGAACTTGCAAAAGAGCTTTGTGTAAGTATTCACCGGTTCCGGAGAATTTCGAGAAACTTGGAAAGTCGAAGAACTATGGCAAATTAGCGCCGCACGAATTGAATGTGAGCAAAAATAAAGCGACCTGTTTCTTGACCGTATCGTGCAGTGTGACGAGAACTGGATTCTGCACGGCAACTGTCGACAGGTTTCTCAATGGTTTCACAGCGAGTAAGCTTTACAGTACTTCTCAAAACCGAAATTCCACCAAAAAAGTGTAATGCTGACAACTTTATGGTCTACGACTGATTTGATAGACCACAGCTTACTGAATCTGAGCGAAACGCCTACGAAGAGGAAGTATGTTTAAGGTACGGACCAAACACACCAGTAACTTCAACGTCTGTGCTCTGCACTGGTCAACAGGAAAGAACTAATCCTTTTCAATAGTGCCCAGGATCGACTTTCTACTAACCTATTGCAATATGAATTCGCTGCTTTATCTTTCAGCAATCACAAGGTTGTTAAACAGTGCACGTTTACTTCCACACAATAAAACATATACAGCACAATCGTAGCTGACGTTTCGGCAGAATCGCCTTCTTCAGAGCCTGGAAGGTTACACTAATACGCAACTTACTACGTCAAATACTTCTCAGCAATCACAAGGTTGTTAAACAGTGTACGTTTACTTCCACACAATAAAACATACAGCACAATCGTAGCTGACGTTTCGGCAGAATCGCCTTCTTCAGAGCCTGGAAGGTTACACTAATACGCAACTTACTACGTCAAATACTTCAATAGCACAAACAGAAATGTGAAAATCTGCTTTATAATCACAAGATCTACGGCTTCTCGAAAAAACCCGTTGATGGGGGTGGTGCAGTCGTCAACCATATGCGACTATGAAGCGGCTGTTCTACCTCAGTGGAAGACAGGTGAAGAAAGCGGTGGCTTACGTAAGTAAACGTATGCTGTTTAACAACCTCGTGATGGTTGAGAGAAAAAACAGTGAATTCATAATCCGATGCCGAGGTTAACAGAAAGTCGATCCTGGGAGCTAGTACCCATGTAATGGGGTCATTCGATGTTACTTCACTTCACACTATTATGTCGAATAACTCCGTAATGCAAGCCATTCCCGAGCTCTTCGTAAAACATTATGAGAGAAGATATATGTATAGCTTCTCGATTCAACAACTAATGACTCCCTTAAAACAGTGTCTTAGGTTTTCGGTCATTGGGTGGTCGGAACGATATATTGCACAAACTGGAGGGTTGGCTACGGGACGGCGATTACCGCCAAGCCTTGCCATCGCTTTTATGTCTAAGATGAAAGCTCCAGTTCTCAATTGCCGACCCATACTTTAATGTCGATACAAAGAGGACTGCTTCGTCGTTTCTTCCACACAAAAAAAAATGAGAGACTGTTTTAAATTCTTACAAAGACAGTCGGTTATACATAATTTACGAGAGAAAAACCAATTGGAACCCGTTTTCATTCTCTAACAACCAAATAATGCATTCAGAAAGTGGCTACATAACCAAATGATATGGAAAACAATTCAATGGAAATATGCCGGACCACATCCCACCTCTCATGTTTTACACATGAAAAAGCATTTATAAAATAGATGTATCGAACAGCTAAGGGGCGCGTGTGGCGCAGTGGTTGGAGGCACCACTGCGGTGCACACGTGAAATGCGCCCATGGCCCACCAAGCCTTCCATCCCTCCAGGGTCGGCAAATTGGTACCAGATTTGTCTGCGAGGATAGCAGCACTGGCTCGATACATCGGCCGGCCACCGCGAGTCATTGTAAAGGCCAGATATGCATCCAATTGCCTCCAACGATGCTTAATGAAGTCGAATGCATGGCGCATCCCTCAGGGATTGATCAACGCCGAGAGCCTTCTCCTTTTATCCTTTTATCGAACAGCTAAAAATGTGTGCACAGGAGTAGGAAATGAGGATCCGCTAGACTCGACACGAAAAATGGCCATTTCCAACGGCTGCAAAGAAGAAGCAACTCGAATTAGATTGAAAGTTAGGATAATTACAGAAATAGTGTTTCAAGCCTAAGTAAGAACCCTTTCGAACAATACTTGTTTTCGGATGAACTAATTTGCTCCCTCAAGAGGTGCCTTAGAAAAAGTGGCCTTGCAAATTCTGTGGTAGTTATGGACGTTCCATGCAGTACTTCACGCCGTCAACTAGTCTGCAATCGGCTCTGAGATCGTTTGTGCAGTTCAGAAAATTGTGTAACCTGTACTAACGGGAGAGGCGGACATTGCATGTGCTCAAATGCGATATACTTTATTTTTTGAAAGGCATGCGCTGAAGAATGCAATGGGGAATTGGTAGAGCACTTTGTCTCCACATATAAGAAAATTGCGTTGGAAAGTTTCTAATTTGCCAAAGTACTCATCTAGGTACATGTAGGAGCCAAAGAGCACTGGTGACAACTTTGAATTTGCTGCCCGAATCCTAGCGCATGAGTCAAAAACATTAATGCGCAAGACTTCTGAGGCGTTCTAGGTAAGTTTCAACAATACTGGGTTGAACCGAAAAATGAATCCTGCATTACCACGCGTGACCAGTAGCCTTATTTCAAATTGATTTTCTGACCTGAGTGGGTCTTACTCGTTATCCGGTGTGAATAGTACACGAGTAGTTCCACTTCCAACAGCACGGTGAGTAGTTTTTAAACAACATGTCGTTGATTTTTGTGTTAGACCATCGTCAACACTGCAGTTATTTCTCCAAATTGCGAGGCTTTTGTTACATGAAATGCTGTGAAGAAGGCGAAATCATCGAAACGTCATCCATTGAACAACAGCAACAGCAACAATAGCGACAAGCTATATTAACTTCGCATCACTTCAACAAGGGCAATGTGTAGGAACATGTATGAATAAACGATTGTTTATCCGAGGTTCATAGAAAGTCCATCTTCTGAATTACTTTATTGTTAACAATATCAGAGGACAGGCGACAATTGTAATAAATTTGGCTATAACAGAATAGAATAGAAATAAGTTCAGTAAGCTCGGTTGGAATTTTTCGTGTTCCTTACGGAAATGTTGCTCTGGGATTTCATCACCAATGCTGTCAGAGTCGGCAGTTGTGGTTTCTTACATGTAATAAGTTCGCCGCGATATGTCCTGAATGAGTCAAATCACTTAATGCATCGACTGGTTGAATCAGAGTTAAGTAATGTTACATGGAATACATTGATAGAATAGCATGAGAAGTACCAGTATGCTAGGACAATCATGTGTTCGTATTTTTGCAGGCGTGTTATTTTAATCGTGCACTACACAACAGCTTCACCGACGCTACACGGACTTTGAACAGCACTCCTTTATCGTCCTCATCCTCTTAGGCACCACATCATTTCAGAGTATTTTTAGATCTATCGCACCATCTACAGATATTAGTTTTACCCCGTACTTCTCAATTTTCCTCATCCTCACTATCGGCGACCAACAAGCGGTTCAAAACTGTAACAGAATCTACCTTGTGCAAGTATATACAGAGATCATTGTTCAGTCTCAGAAAAAGAGAGTCTCAGAAATTTCAAAGCTATTTGCCCTTGTTTAACTCTTTTTCATAAGATTTGTATTCCTCGGAATTCAAGCTCTTTATTGGCATGGTATACTATGGCCTAACCGTCCTTTTTGACCATTAGACTACAGAAACAGTGCTCTATCATATCATAGTGCCAACGGCCGACTTTCTATTAAGCTAGGCATTGGTGAAATAATTCTTCATATTCATTATATTCTTGTTGAGCAAACGCGAGATGTTATTTTATTCTTTATTCAAGAACAAGCTGTTGTTTCAGCGGAATTCACCTCCCTCAAGGGCAGGAAGAATCAAACTGACATGCAATCTTCCCAACCAAACACTTCCATAACCAAACAGAGAAAATGTGATCCACGATTATAAACACATAGAAAACAGAATAACTTCATCGTATACCCATCGCTTTCTATGAGTCTTCCGCTAAATATATCACGTGGAGATCAAGCGCACAGATTTTATATGGAAGCCTAATATGCCTCTCACATCAAAACAATAGTCTTACATGCTGCACGATATTAAGCGCGATTGTAAGGCATTCCTCTTGGCAATTCAATTTCGCACTCTTGGAATTAATCCAGGATTACTCGAGATATTTCCTCTTGCTCTAGCCTTATTTTCCATAAGATGTGTATTCTTCGCTACCTAAGCTCTTAATTTTTGTGATACATTATGCCCTCATCATATTCCTTGATCATTACATTGTCAAAACATTGCACTACCATAATGCTGACACAGTTGCGTCGACGTACAATTTTACATGGCCATAGCTTAAAACCGCAGCAATTTCCTGCCGCTCCTTTTATGCATGGAAATCAAGCCACGCTATCTGTTGTGATCCTCTTGGTGAACATGTTTCCTCTCTGTTTCTTGGCCTGCAGATCTGTTCTTAATGATCTTCCCACTCTTATGACTACAACATTACAGGGCCAATGTAAGCTGCCTGAATCATAAAGAACTAAGATGATGATCTCTATCTACAATGCACGTACACTTGCATCCGAGTCCTTGATAGAAGACTTGGTCACGCAAGCGAGAAGGTACGACGTCATCGGTCTGGCGGAGACGAGATGACGCCACGCATTCAACGCCGTCTATGACACCGGAGAAGAAATGCTCCTCGGAGCATGCGACACGAGAGGAGTCGGCGGCAACGCCGCTCTCTTCAGCACGAGTTTGTCCATGAACATCGAATCATTAGAACAACTTACAAACCAAATTGGACGTCTATGATTGGAGAAATGTGAATCAATACCGGCTTTGACAATCTTCGTCGTTTACGCGCTAACATTAAACTATGACGAAGAAGAAGTCGAAGCGTTCTACATGGACTTGGAGAGGTTCTACAGAGAAGACCATACATTCTTCAAGGTCATCGTTGGAGATTCTAACGCCAAGAATGGACCAAGAAGAGCGTCTGAGGAACCTCACATTGAGACCCATGGATTAGAATGGAACGAACAGGGTGAGAGGCAATTCCATTGGCCTCACCCTCAACGTTGAACGTGGGAGTCTACCAATGGAGAGTACCATAACGAAATAGATCACACCATAGTTAATAGAAGGTTTTCCCAAGCCGATGTCGCCGTTGTCCCAAAATTCTACACGGGATCAGACAACCGCCTCCTTCGAGCTAGATTCTGTTTCTCGCAGAAAGGAGAAAAAGCAGCTAAATGCAAAACCGAAGTCCCAGAACCACCACAAACTGGGACTTATTCAATTCATTAGTTGGCTGTTGAGAAGATCCCGTTGTCGATAACATCGACGAGGAATACGATCGGCTCTTTCAACATATTCAAGTTAGCGCTATGAAAGCTGAGAGTTCGAAAGCTACCAAGAGACGTCTGTCTCCAGAAACTTTCGAGCTGATACGCCAGCGTGGAGTCGCACGAGCTGTAGGCAACAGCGAACTAACGTGCCCTAACTGCGAATAAGACGATCCACCTTGATCGACTTGATACGGCGTAATCCTTTATGCTTTGAAAGGCATCGTTCATGTCCGTTGTTTCCCCTCTTCAGAAGCTGCTCAGTTGCTTCGTTATTTAAGAAGGACAAGAAATGCTTTTCTTGTGCTCTGTATTCTGCACTATCTGACCTTTATGTCACCGCTCGTCTTTATATCACGTGAAAATTGCCGTAGAGAATTGTAGTGGCTATGACACACTTCTCCCTATCCCGTTTAGGGGTTGGTGCGACCTATAGAGCAGGGTTGCTTCCAGAATTTTGCGTGGTTGCGTGGTCAGCGAGTTATCGCACACATCAGTAGCATTCGTCACATTTAGTGGTATGTTATAGGAGTCAGTGCCATACTGGAAAACCATAGTCGCGAGAGTGCAGGTGGTGACAACGAAAAAAAATCTTAGAACCGAAATCGAGTCTCCAGAGAAAGGAAATTTTGCCCAGTGAGCAAATTTCTTATCAGAGAGATCTGTGGCTTGCGCAATTCTTCGTGAGGTCGACCCATCAAGTGTTTAGCAAAGTTGATATATTATAGAACATTTCTAGACAACAGTTGAATATCTCAACCAAAAATGTTAGCACAAATGTGGTAATGTACTATACCTGTTTGTCACTAATAGTGAAATAGGTGTTGCACCAAAGCGGAAGATGATGAGAGAATTAACGATATGATGGTAAAGAGCTGAATCAGAAACAGGATAGAACCATATATAAAGCAAGATTCCCGAGAACGTGAATATCTGGAAGGAGTGCAACAGGAGTGGAATTTCGACGCGGAGAGATCTGATGAGTTGTCGCTAAAAGCAAGCATTAATGCAACAAGGTTTTTTAAGGGCATTGTAGGACAACTCGCTTAAAAATCACTGAGTGATAACAAGAGGCATTTACGTACGTTGCATAGTAGAAAGACGGTGATAATGACGTATATGATTAAACTTGTAGTGAACATAATTTCGCCGAAGTAAAAGTCCATATCGCGCATGAAGTTGGCAGTGAAAGACGATTCGTCTGCAAAAAAACTCAAAATAATGGAACGTTTGTTCCTGCTTTAACGATTTTCCATCGAATACTGTATCTCAGATAGTTTCGGATCTCAAAGAGTTCAACAAACAACGATTTGCTGCAACGGGCAGAAGCATGCCAACTAATTGGATACAAATTGGATGAGAAAGAAATAGAATAAAAATCTGCTAAAGGCTTGCTCTAATGTGCTGTACAATTCTAGGTGTTTCACGCTAACTACTTGTCCCACCACAACGCAGCAATCGTGTTATAGAACCCACTTGTGTAATAAAGTGATGGAATAGATGGGTCCCAGAGCAATCGAATTTCTCCAGAAAGACAGAGAGCGCCGTTGAAAGCACCGAAAAGGCAGCACAAAATCAGAATTATCTAAAAGACTTTTCTTTAAAGCTAGAAAAATCAAATACGCTTAAATTAGTAGTTAGTGAAGTGTCATACCATTGTCTTCTTTTCGTCAAATATAAAGTCCATCTTTTTTGGGAAAACCACTGCGATGAACCGATTGAAAGCGAGGACGAGTATAGTTGGATACTCCATAGCATACATTGTTTGGTAGAGAGCGCCCATAAACTGAACAGTATTTAGGAAAAATAGAAAACTTTTAGGAGTTGTAATTTTACATGGCCGTTTTGTCTTTACGACCACATTTCATATTCTCGTATATCAGTCGAGTTTGGTGTCCCGTTTAAGCTAGCAATTTCACTTATAGATATGAGCATGAAGGCGTAGAACGGAAGAAAAGGCCAGCCACATGCAGTTTCAACACAGTTCTACAGAAGGAATCACTGTGAAGAAGGCAACCGTTAACTCTTACCGAATTTAAAGTTGGATGAATGACAGGAGCTCGAAGAGTGAAGGCTACCACAGCGACTTGAACAGCGCAATTCACAGCATCAGCAGTGGAACCAAAGAATATGATCCTATAGGCGGAAAGAGTCCGTAGAGATTTGGATCGTCGAATAACCTGTAGATTATAGAATACACAATGAAAGATTCCACAAAGTGTTTATAGTAATTATTTTAGAAGGTTCTTCCGTACTCTACAAACCGAGCAGGATAGACTGTTGTAATTATTTAGTCTAATTTTTTAGAATACCTTTGAAAACTAGGATAACGGTGCGCATAATCTCACCATCATCGTTTGCAAATTCAGCACTAAAAGAATAGAGCCCAAGAATATGTAGAAGACGAAGAAATGATCGTGAAACGGATACTCGTAATTGGCCATGTTGTTTCCTCAAATGGGCTTTAGTCGCCTGTTTGCCTTTGAAATGTCGAAAATTTTTCGAAAACACCTCAGTGGGTTCTCGAAGATCAACACCCCTAAAAGTAAAGCTCAAAACTCACTACATGCACGAAATAAGGCATACTTATTTCGTTTGTCATTGAAAATATCGTGGATGGGCTTAGAACACTTAAGCGAAGGCATTGTTTGAATTTTATTTTTACTGTAGGGTATTTTACAAACAAATGCGTCTACGTGCCTAGTCGGAGCGCAGGCTTGTTGAGAACGACGAGCAGAGTTCTTGACCTCCTGAGGTGTCGTTGAAAATACGCTAGCAATGAAGGCTGTCACGACCGTCACAGCTTCATTGTTCATATGTACTTCAGGTTTTCTTCAACAATAAATTATTTATCACGAATAACGGAAGCAATTATAAGGTGAACTAGGAGACTGTGTTTAAGCCAACAATTCTACGTCACGCATATTTCCAGTCATAAAGCGAATTGTCCTCTTAGATTGATTGAGATTGCATTTCCTCGTGATGATTTCTGGTGTAAAGGATAAATACAAGGATAAAGCGTTCGATGTTGATCAATTGTATGCGGGTAAGCAATGCATTCCCTACATTTAAGCATCGGTGAGATGACTTAATGCATATTTCAACTGTACAGTGACTATCGGTGCTCACTCATATATCTCGTCAGTGTTCTGCTTTTTTTATTGCTCCATACGTCAATTTACGAGCTCCAGAGTGATACGGTCACACATTTTATTCTAATGCCCAAAGGAAACGAGAATTGATATGACCACGATTCCGATATGCACTGTACTACTTATAATGTATAACTTTACAGATATGCCAAAAAGGCTGGTTAATTATGGCTGATGTTCCAAAGCTGTGAGTTCTGTTTTAAATTGCGCAATAAAACATAGTGTTTCAGAAAAGTTCTCAAAAAGGGTGTAATGGTCGCACAGACGCTTATAACAATGAGCGATATTGGACCTACGAGGTTACGAGGAACCTTCTCACTTTGCTACGCCGTGCAGAAATCCACAGTAGCAGTATGATGGCACAAATATGTATATACATTTACATATACCGACAGGTATAAGGAATACACGGAGCAAAGCTTTGCAAAAGAAAACTATGTTAGTTTCCTGCCTCTGACTTACTACAAGCAAACAACGACATGGGTATACCAGAGATGGTAGCATGAAGAGAATAATGATGGTGCGTAGCGAAATTTGCTAACTACCTACGCCACATCACTCAATAGCTGAAAGTTATTCGTTTCTACCGATTTTTCGAGAACAAAGTGTTAATTAACTACAATGCATAGTTGTGTCGTAGTACTATAATGTTAAACATCTGTAGTTGCGAGAAACTTACAAGCAACGAGCTTTCAGGAATTAGCAGAAGTGTAGTGGTGTGGTTCAAAAGACCGAGTTTCTGTAAGCCTCTGCGTAAATTTTTGATATACTTACTTATACGATTATATAAACTGATTTTTTGAGCTTATTTAAGGTTGGTATAGGTCTTAGATGTCGCTGCTGTTGTTGTCGCCGTCGTTGCTGTTGGTGTTGTTCGTCGACGGCTGACGTTTCGGCGATTTCTCCTTCCTCAGAGCCGTACTGTTACGTATGCGCCTCGTAGTGACGTGATTACCTGGTTGTGCTTCAGCCCTCCTTGGTATGTGCGAAAGGACAATATTCGTGAACCCTTTCTGTAGCACACTCAGCGAGCGCACTGTTCCGCAGTTATGGAAATTTCTTCGATAACTATTTCTGGATGGGGTGACCGCGCAAGAGGTCCTCCATTGGTCTGGGATTTTCTCCTTCTAGTGGTATGTTGCCATGTGGATTGCGAGAAGTACACTTAATTTCTAGCCATCACCTCTAAGAAAATCGGCTGTGATATTATTCTGTTCTGGAGTTGCGCTTTCTTCGTGTTTCCTAACGTAGTCCTTACCTCAGCTCGTAGAATTCAGAGCTGTTTTTCACCCTTCAGCATTTGGGTCCCGAAGTGGTGTTGTGGAGCAAAAAAAATTGGTATAGAACTTTTCGATTATCAATTATCAGTTCGACATCATGGCGCGATGTGGTGAGAGTTCAATCTCTGTTCTTCTATAACACCTTTTACGAAGATCTTCTTCTCTTGGTATTCACTATCACCTGTCTTAGGTGTGTTGCACTAGGTTCAAGCTTCAACATCCTTCTCTTTTCGAGCCACTTCTTTGTCGAAACGGTGACGTTTCTGAAATTTTTGTCCCAGAATCTGAGGCAAATTCAGTTTTAAATCCTCCGAAAAACACCTCATAGTCCTCGCTCGGGTCATTCTTTATTCACCGATCATATGAGAGCGTTATACTGGAAATATCTTCATCACACTCGTTGGTTTCGTTTTTCTTACATGATGGCAAGAGTTCTTTTGCAGCATATGGGTGTATGGACTCTTCACACGAAGAAGGCGGCGATCAGAGTCTGTGTAGAATCGTAGTACAACTAAGGTTTGAAAGAGGCAGCATTTTCTCTTCGTTAGAATATCGATCTGTACATGAGTCGTCCCATCAGGATACCTCCATATCTATCGGCGATTTTCTGTTTTCTCGAAAACTGAGCTGTCATGGAAGAGATATGCTGTGCGCAAGCCTAAAAATTGATTCCTATTTTCATTTCGTTTTCCTATTTCGACTTTCCCTTTTATTCATTTTCCTTTGGCCGTTCCTGTTCAGGCATTGATATCTGCAAAGACAAATTTATAAACGTTCTTGTTGCGGGTAACCTCCTTCAAGTGGTTGCAAAACGTGTCCATCTCGATCTCATCAGCCGGGCAAGTTGATGAGTAACAGTAGATGGCACAGACTTTCTTTTTACGAGCAACTTGGAGGTGGGGAATGGCTAAACACGATGATAGCATTGCGAATAGGGTGACTAAATTTCCCATTTAAATTGAAATTGGTGGGAGTTCGACAAGGCTAACGCCACTGCCATTTGGTAACAGAATTCCTCCACGTATAGCAAGAATCCTATTATCTAATCGCATTTCTATGTCATTCTGGTTTTTGTTTGTTATATGCACATAGAATCACATAGCATTCGAGAGAAACCGGAAGAAAACTACTGCCTTCCATTTCTGAACACTTCAAATTAATACGTATTTTTTTTTCAACTTCAAATTAACCTGTAGCAAGATGGCTGCATTACAAAATGGTACCGAAAGCTAAATAGTAAAAAAAAGTGTCTCATTACCTGTCCTCTCACTCCTCACACACCAAAAGGGCGCTTTATAAGAAATATGTTTTGAACCGCAAGCAAGATGTGCACAGAGAGAGAGAGAGCTGAATGAATAGTGCTTAAAATTGGCGCTACAAATAGCCATTTGGAGTGGCTGTGAAACTGCCGCACCTCAGTACGGGTAGAGGAAAAACAATTCCCCGAAACGGCAGTTCTAGTAAGGAAAAGAGCCTTTTCATCTTTCTCTTCATTTCAAACGAAATGCGTGCAACTGTAGAACGTTGCTTAAGAAGGACCGGTCTAAATTATTCGGTAAAAGTGATAGAAATAGCACCGGAGAGTGTAAGACACCAGCTAGTTCGTAACTGCCTACATGACCGTTTGTGTACAATGAAAATGTGCATAATTTCCCTAACGGTAGAAATAGTATTTGCATGAGTTCGGATGCCCTGTAGCTAATCTTTTTTGAAGCATGTGAGGACTAATACGTTGGCGAAACGGATATGTCGCTCTGCGTCCGTTAAAAGAACACCTCGTCGGTAAATCTTGTGGAAATTTTGTGGTGCCGTGCTCTACATCCGAAAATTTTTGTTGGCTCATAATTTGCAAAAATGGAAAAAAACGCCCTATTGCTCACTCTTCTCCGCTCAGCAGAACAGGGTGTGATCTCAGTTGAATGATATTTCAGTCGAAATCACAGTGTTGTGGCTTTTAGGCAGTAAACGAAGGCCAAAACATTTTGATTTCCTCTGCACCTTCAGTTTAACTGTGTTCAATGCCGATGTGTGCTTCACACATCACTCCCGTTGACAGGCGATTGCCGATAGAACCGATAGAGTCAGGAAATTGGATAGGAGAAACTTAAGGTAAATGAAGTTCTAGTTGTTCTCTTAGAAGTTCCTCGTAATGTTTGGAAGGATCACTTTACAGAGTCTTCGACTACAATAGGCTTGCAACAAAATTTGAAACATTTTCCTGCTTTTAATCATGAATATAATACGTTCTTTTCTTTCTGCTTACGTCAGTTGAATATTAGTTATTTGTAGACGAAGTTTTTCTATTTGCGTCAGTGAATGTCAAATTAAACACAATTACTACAAATTGCGCAACTCAAGCTGTTGTTTGAAATTGTTTTTTCTAGTTCACACTCATATTCTCACTGAATTGCCTAGTTATACCTAAGTGTTAGTTTCAGCGAATTGAAATCCAACCATGCCAGTTCTGTTCAGCTGCGAAGAGTAAGTAATGAGGGTTTTCTTTTGTTAAATTTTCAAATCATGAGACACAGCAAAAATTCTCGGATGTAGATCACGTTACCAGAAAAATTCCAGTACGGTTTGGAAAGCAGAGCTCTTTTCTATGAACTTTAATCGCGATTTCGAGTAACGGAGTTTCGACATTACATGTCTCTCTGAACGGAAAATAACTCACATAAAGGAAGAAGGTGAGCCAGCGATGTTGAAAAACTACTGCAAGGCTTTCCATGGCATCAAAATCACACTTTAACGTAAAGTGCCACCCACACTCTACCTTTGCACTTTAACCAAATAAGCTTCGCTTTCCAAAAGCGCCTGAACATTTAAGGAAGAAACCCTCACATGTCCCATTGATACCAATCAAACTGATTGACCATATAAGCACTTAGTGAAAATTTAGAGATAATTCACTGTTTTTTTTAATAAGCCAACACTAGTTTGGTATCACAGCATTCATTAGCATCCAATATCCGACATTTCGGTGGTTTAGCTTTCTTCAGAGTCTGGAAGGGTCGAATTGACATGCAATCTATTCAGTTGAACACTTTCATAACCCTAGGACCCTAAAGACTGAGCAACGAAGACACTGTTCTTTCTTGGACAAGCAAACACGAGGTTGATATTATAGAGTTTATTACCATAAAACAGCCGACGTTTCTGCGGTCCTGCCTTCTTCAGAGCTAGGAAAGGTCAAATTGACATGCAGTATTCTCAGCCAATACTTCCATAACTTTAGAGGCACTATCCAAGCTCCAATTTTCTATCCATACTGATACTCTGTTGTCGATGCAAAGAAGACTGCTTCATCGTTTCTTCCACACAAAAAGATGAGAAATTGCTTTGAACTGTTACGTAGACAGTCGGGGAATGTATAATTTACCCCATAAAAACGGACTGGAACTCGCCCTCATTCTTCAACAACCAAATAAAGCATTCAGAAAGTGGCTACATAGCCAAGTGATAACGAAACCTAATTAATGAAAATATGCTAGCCCACACCTCACCTCTCATCCTTCGCACATAAAAAACGCTCATCAAAACCATGTATCGAGCGGCCGAAAATGTGAGCGCAGGAGCAGCAGAGGAGGGAGTTGTTAGACTTCACACGAAAAGCGGCCATTTCCAACAGCTGCTCGGCTGAAGCCACTCTCAACAAACTAAAAGGTAGGGTTATACCTAAAAACACTATTTCAAAACTAAGTACGATTACTTTTGAAAAACACTTCAATTCGGACGAAATAAGTGACACCACAAACAGGTGCCTTAGAAAAAGTGGTTGTCAAAATTCTGTGGCAGTTATAGACTATTCATGCAGTACCTCACTCTGTTAACTACTCCGCAATCGGCTCTAAGATAGTTTGTGCAGTCGTGAAAATTGTATAGCATGCCCTAACGGGAGAGACGAGCAATGCATGTGCTTGGATGCGATATACTTTGTTTCTTGTACGATATGCGGTGAAGAATGCACAGGGGAATTGGCGGAGAACTTCCTATCAGCATAAAAGAAATTCTGAATGCGAAGCTTAAAACTCGGCAAAGTACTCATCTAGGTACGCATAGGGCACAAAAGAACATTGGTGACTATGCCGAATCCTAGCGGAAAAATCAAAAAGATTAACGCGCATAACTCTTGAGGCGTTCTGGGTAAGTTTAAAAAATCCAGGGTTGAATCGAAAAATGAATCATGCATTATCACGCGTGACCAGCAGCCTTATTTCAAATTGATTTCTACGAAGCTGTTGTTACATGAAATGCATAGAGGCTGTGGGAAAGGCGAAATCGCCGAAACGTCGGCCATCGAACAACAACAGCAACAGCAACGACAACAACCACAACAACCACAACAACAACCACAACAACAACAACAACAGCAACGACCACTTACAACAACTTCACATTAGTACTACAAAGGTAATTGCGTCGATTAATCATCCGAGGTTTAAAGAAAGCCGCTCTTTTGAATTACTTTATTGTTAAAAATGTTAGAGGATATGTCACAATTGTAAAAAACCAAGCTATAACAGAATAGAAAAAAATTCAGCAAGCCGGATCGAGAATTTTCTCGCTGTGTACGCGAATGCTGCCGTAGGGTTTCACCACCACGGTTGCCGTAGCAGGAAGTTGTCGTTTCTTACATGTAATAAATTCGCCGCGATATGTCCTGAATGAGTCAAATCACTTAATGCATCGAGTGGTTGAATCATAATAAAGTAATTTTACATGGAATACATTGATAGAATAGCATGAGAAGTACCAGTATGCTAGGACAATCATGTGTTCGTATTTTTGCAGGCGTGTTATTTTAATCGTGCACTACACAACAGCTTCACCGACGCCACACGAACTTTCAAAAACCGTGCTCATTATTCATTTTACACATGCTTTTGGGCCTTTTTGTCCTTAACTTTTCCCTTCCTCTTGCGCACCAATTCATCAAATAAAATCCTGATTTCGTGATCTTCCAGAACACTTCTAGATCTTTCGCACCGTCTCCAGATTCTGCAGATGTCGATTTCGTGCGCTACTTCTTGATCTTCCTCGCTCTGACTGAACATCGGGCAACCAATATTTGAAACTGCAAGAGAATCCACCTTGTGCAAATAGTATACAAGGATTATTGTTCAGTTTCTAAACTAATTTCCTCTCGCTTTAGCTTTTTACCATAAGATGTGTAGTCCATTATGCCCACACCACTCACTTTGATCATTACATGGTTGAAGCAGTGTTGACTACCATAGAGTTGACTCCGTGGCCGTAAATCGCAGTTTTATATTGGCGTAGCTTAGGGCCGCAGCAATTTCTCGCCACGCCTCGCCTGCATTGAAATCAAGCTATGCTATCTAATCAGTTTTTAGTGATATTTCCACTGTTATTTATACTGCGAGAGGATAGGGCAATAGTAATGACAACGTTTATCACGACCTCACCTCTCATTCACTTTTATCGTCAGCTTTTTTTTCGTTTTTTTCCTTCGAAAAAAGTCTCTTCTTTTTGTTTGTATTCTACCTATGTACCCTTCATGTTATTCCAGACTTGACAGAAAACAACCTTCCTCCGTCTAATTACAATACCTTCCGCTTTTAGTAAACGGTTTGGCTGTAAACATAAAGCATAACCGTTTTACTTACTGCCTACTCTTTTTAGTGGCAGGGTATATTGCAAAATATAACCTCAATGATGCTGAGATATTTGCAAAACTTTGGACCGCAGGTGTCTACGGTGAGGAACTAACGCACTACTGTCCTTTCCGGGGAGTAACGCGTTCACCACCGCACCATGAGGTGAATGCTGACGGCAGAGATCGATAGAACTGCCTGACAGACAGGCGAAACGAGGAACCGCATGGTGTGGTGGTGAACGCGTTGCTCCTCGGAAAGGACAATAGCGCGTTCATTCCACACCGCAGAGACCTGCGGTCCGAAGTTTTGCAAATAACCAAGCACCATTGAAGAAATAAAACTATAAAACGCTCGAGGTTGATCAATCTCCGAGAGATTTCACATGTATTTCAAGTTCGTGAAGCATTACTAGAGACATTTTAATGAATGTGTGGTTTCTAGAATGGCTTACAGTGGCCTACCGATTTATCCGGTAACTTACTTGGATACTTGGATACTTAGACGGTCCGTCATCACTAGCTGTGTCGATCCCAGCACATATGCCATTCATTCCTTTCTCTCGCAATCGCTGTCCATGGTGGTGCTCTTGTTCGAGCATGACAGCGTTTGCGAGTCTCATATCGTTATCTGTAAAACACCTGCAGCTGCGGGTACAACTGATTAACTTTGTTTACGAACACGTCCGGCCAACGTGTAGGTGGTCGCCCAAGGGGACGTTTGCATTCTCTTGGAGTCCACTCTACTGTTTTTTTTCGCCCATCTGTCGTGTGTTCTTCTCATTATGTGACCAGCCCATCTATGTTTCGCTGTCGATGTATATTGGATCTCGAAGATGTGGCATATTTCGAAGGCAATAGCTTCGCATTCCGGCTAGATATAGACATCCGGTAACTACTGCCATCCTATTAGACAACACCGGTACAAATTTACCGATCCGGAAGGAGAAGGCGTGGTGAGCCGAGTAATCAGGGTCGAACCGACTGTCTGTACTTCCTGTAGCTTCTAACCGTTGTGCTACATGTGGTCCCCTTAGGAATACATGGAGAGAATATTTTGTTTTTAGCATAATTTTTTCATTTTTTGGTTTGTTTTGTAGAACAAAGAATAACAAAAAACTTTTATTTTATAAAAATGTGAGGTTTTTTGTAGAATGTAAAAATTTTATACGACCGGTCTTCACGTGTACTGTTCAGATCCCAGCGTGTCTCACGTTCGATTCATTTCCTCACATGCATTATCTAAGAAGATCATCTAATTTTTACGTTTGTCTTCGGCTACTGCTTGAAGATTTCCATTTTATCTTGAAGGCTGTAAAATTCTCGTCAAGTCGATTCCCCCTGTGGTCCTGAGATAATAGTCGAGCTGGAGCGTTCCTAACAAGATTGCAAAAAGGGATTTTTCCCGGACAGTTCTGTCACCAATTTTCCGACCCGAAAGGATGAGAGGCTTGGTGGGCCCGGAGCGTGATCGAACCAGAATCGTGCTCATGATGACTGGCATCACTAGACCTGTTTTGTTAACCACTTTTAGCAAAATTATGCCCTCGTATTCCACATGGTAACAATATTTTCCATGATAACTGGTTATGAAGGATTATTCATTATTCATTTCTTGGTCAGAAAATTGACTTTTATGGTCGAATGAAAACAGGGTAACACAGGTTGGACATCAGTCTCTGTCTATTGCTGATCGAGAGTCGAGGAGAAGAAATTGAAGAAGCTGACAATAGTGAGGCATCCGCTATTCTTCTTGAAAAATTCTAAAAATATAAATCAAAAAATGAGAAACAAGGTCGTGGTCATGTCGACAATGAGGAGTCAAAGAATTTTGTGTTTTATGACGAATGAAATCCTGAACATTTGGTGTAGATCGATTGTTCCTTTTCCATGGACAGCTTTTTGCATTTTCGTGAAGCGGTATTAGCGATACGGAAGAACGGGATCAGTCGTGTGAACTGGTAACTTCCGAAGAGATTAAAAGACTATTCGGTCTACACATTGAAAATGAATTGTTAGACTCCCACGATTGAGCAGTTAATGAACTTCTGCCATACCTAATGTAATGGCCCCATCTGTATTACAAGCTGTGCAAGGAAGCACATTCGGAAAGCCTTTGAATAAACTTTATTTTGGTGGTAATGTAACCGATTATGAAAAATAAAATTTGTACATGACTAGTTAACTTATTATCTGGACACTTAGATACTTGAATAGTCCGCCTTTGTACTTCATTTACAAAAGTTATCAAAAGAGCAGGGTGTGCAACTGTGGCAGAGACACTTTTATTCAAAATTATTTGGAGTCGTTCGGAGGAAGGGTGGTATATCACTAATATATCCCACATAAGAGGCATTTGCAAACGACGTTTTCTATGTTGCGTAGAAAAGACGTGGATGGCCAGTGAATTCTTGGAGAACTTCCGAAACCAATGATTTGACCGAACCAGTTCTGATAGGACACATGGACGGCTTGTTGAATGATAAGAGAAACATTCATATTGGTAATTGTACACGAACGCCTTGTTGGCTGAGAGCTCAATCCGCGAAATAATCTATCTGATCAGCAGGTATAGGAAGGAAAGAAAACAGTTGTAGCGACAACTCAAGAAGTAGAATCAGCACTAGTAAAACGATTTTCTTGCAATCTATTGGTCATTCCACTTTTGATTGTCGGAAAAAAAAACAAGATTTTACGGCTCCAAGTTTTCTTTAGAACATGGTAAACATGTTTGGGCCGAATGCCATCCATATCGCAAGCAGGTTTGCTAAGAGAGTAGTGAATACAAAAATGTAAACAATGGGCAGGAGGTGTAGATTGAATACAGGAAGTGTAAATTCTATATAAAAAGGGCTGATTGCGAAATAACTACAAACGGTGCATTGAATATTTGAAAATACCTTTAGGACAATCGGAAATTGTAGGAATTAGTTTTGAGCGCTTGAAACCTCGGAAAGACACCACATAGGAGCTCGCCTATAAGGCCCATGTCGGAATTTCAAGGTGGGAATGCAGCACAGACTTCTTTGAATCCTATCCACCAAAACAACGCCATTTGCACTACACTACCCGAACGATAAATGCGGAAATACTCGTGGAGTTCACTGATTCGAAGTTTTACCTCAGGAACATTTTGGATCATAAAGTATTCGATATGTTTTTTAGGGTTCCCTGAGCAAAAACTGTTGCATTGAATATATCAGTTCAATAAATAAGGTATCGCGAAAACTTTTGATTTCCGCGTGTTTATAATCTTATTCTCATTTTATGTGTTATATATAAACTGCTTTTACTTTGTTGTTTATATAAGAGTCTAATTTCCCAAGTTTTATCCAAGCTTTGAGATATTGACGCATCCTTTATTTAGCCTCGCAGTATGAAAGAGGCAGCGATGCCGATGCGACGTCAGCTGTACTTGGATAATTCATAAATTAATGAGTCGAACATACCAGAATATTTACTATTCATTTCACCTGTCATTGAGAACCTCCACTGCAGTGGTTTTTCCACTGCTTGATAAAGGTCAGCCGTGCGCTTTCGCAGTCCGCCCACCGTTTCTTGCAATGGCAAAGGTGATTCACTTGAGATACAAACACGCTTCACCGTCCTCTAGGGGAACGCGGTCAAGAAGACAGCGAGTATACTTTTGGGTTAGGCTTAGATCCTTTTGTCCACTATTTTTAGCTTTTCCGAAAAACGTGGCAAGTCTACTAATGGAGTGTTTTAGATATTCATTTCGTTGAACACACAATAGCCGCGAATAGGACGACCTGCCTTGACCAGCTTGATATTCTGTTGTCGTTAATTCTTTGAAAGCAGCCGTTCATATTTTTTGTTTCCTCTCTTCAGATGCCTCTCAATCGTTTCGCTATTTAAGAAGGCTTAAAAATGCTTTTTTTGTTTTCCGTGTTCTGCATTAAGCAATCTCTATGTCACTGTTCATCTTTATGTCACGTTAACATTGCGGTAGGAATTTATAGTGGTTATGGCACACTTCTCCTTATCCTGTCTTGGATGTTATTCGATCCCTAGCGCAGGGTTGCTCCAAGAATTCTCCGTTGTCAGCAAGGTATCACTCATATCACCTTCATTCGTCTCATTTAGTGGTGTGTTGTAGTAGTCAGTAGCATGTTGGCAAGAACGTAGTCATGAGAATGCAGGTGGTGACAACGAGGATAAACCTTAGAACCGCACTCGGATCTCCTGAGAAGGGAAATTTTGCCCAGTGAGCAAATTTCTTATCAAATAGGTTTGTGGTTTGCACGATTCTTCGTGAAGACGTTAAGTACTTAGCCAAGTTGATATATTATAGAACGTTTCTAGACAGCTTTTAAATATCGGGACTAAAAAATGTACTCACAAGTGTGGTGCTGCACTATACCTGTTTGTCATTAATAGTGAAATGGGTGTTGCACCAAAACGCAAAATGGCGAAAGAATTAAAAATGTGTTTGTAATGGGCGGAATCAGATGCGGGATTGAACCATAAATAAACCAAGATTCCCGACAGTGTAAATATCTGGAAAGAGTGCAACAGGAGCGGAATTTCGACGCAGAGAGATCTGATGAGTTGCCGCTAAAAGCAAGCATTAATAAAACAAGTTTTTTTAAAAAAATAGTATTGCAGAGCAACTTTCTTGAAAATCACTGAGTGATAACTAGCGGCATTTACATACGTTGCATAGTAGAAAGACGATGATGATAAGGTAAATGATGAAACTTGTAGTGAACACAAATTCGCCGAAGTAAAAGTCCATATCGCGCAGAAAGTTGGCAGTGAAAGACGATTCGTCTGTAAGAAGCTCTAGATGATGGAACGTTTGCTACAGCTTTGAGTGCCTTCCTTTGAAAGCTGTATCTCAGGCGCCCTCAGATTTCCAAGCGATCAATAAAACAATGAATTAGTACAGCGCGTACAACCTCATCTAATTGAGTGTATAAGAAGGGAATAGAGGACGAATGTGCTAAAGATTTACTTTAAAGTGCTTCATGAATTGCGGAATTTCACATTAAATGTTTGACCTACCACAACCTACGAATTGCATTGTAAAACCCACTTGTGAAATAGAAGGTTGGAATAGATGGGTCCCACAAATATTCAATTTCTCCAGAAAGACAGAGAGCGCCGTTGAAAGCACCGAAAAGGCAGCACAAAATCAGAATTATCTGAAAGACCTTTCTTTAATGTCAAGGAAATCAAACACGTTTGACTTAGCAGTTAGCAAAGTATCACACCATTGTTTTCCTTTTGTCAAATATAAGGTCCATCTTTTTTGGGAAAACCACTGCGATGAACCGATTTGAGGCGAGGACGAGTATAGTTGGATACTCCATAGCATACGCTGCCAAGCTGATTGCTCCCAACAACTAAACAGTGTTCAAGAAAAACAGAAAGCTTTTGGGAGTTTTGCCGAAAGTCGAAATGGAAAAATCATGACTTTTTCCATCATCAGTTTTCTATACGACTAGATTTCAAATTCTAGACCAGTCAAGGGTCGTATCCCGTTTAAGATAACAATTGAACTAATAGACATGAATACGTAAACATAGAACAAATGAAAGGGCTCCAAGCAGTTGCAACGCAGCTCTGCAGAGGGAATCGCAGTGATGAAGGCAAGCGTACATTCTTACCGAATTTAAAGTTGGATGAACGGCAGGTGCGCGGAGAGTGAAGGCTATTAGAGCGACTTGAATTCCACAATTCAAACCATCAGCAGCGGAGCTAAGGAAGATGAGACGATAGGCGGAAAGAACCCACAGACGTTTGGATCGTCGAATAACCTGCAAATTTGCAGAAAATACCGTGAAAGGTTCCACAAAGTATTCATATTAGTTGTACTGGAAGTTTCCGTCGTCCTTTATATACAGAGTAGGATAGATTGCTGTAATCTCTCAGTAGATCCTTCTAGAAGGCCTTAAAAATTAGGATAACAATGCGCATAATCTCACCATCATCGTTTGCAAATTCAGCACTAAAAGAATAGAGCCCAAGAATATGTAGAAGACGAAGAAATGATCGTGAAACGGATACTCGTAATTGGCCATGTTGTTTCCTCAAATGGGCCTTAGTCGCTTGTTTGCCCTCGAAATATCGAAAATTTTTCGAAAGCACCTCAGCGTTGCCGAAGAGTTGTCGAAGATCAACACTCCTGAAAGTTGTTTTATAAAACCTCAAAATTCATTACATCCTCGAAATAAGCCGTACATGGTTCGTATTGAAAATACCGTGGATCAGTTTAGGACACTAAAGTGGATACATCATTTGAATTTTTTCACTGTGAACCATTTGGAAACAAACAGCGCGTTCTTTCCCACCGCAGACACCTGCGATCCGGAGTTTCGCAAAAATCTCAGCATTATAGAAGTTATATTTTGCAACATACCCTGCCATTGAAAAGAATAGGCAGTAAATAATAAAAAGAATAAAAAGAATAGGCAGCAAAAAAATAAAAAGGTTAAGATTATATAATATTTGTCAAGAATGACAGAAACAATTGCGAGATCAACTGTGATAGTGTGTTTTAGCGAAGAGTGCTGCGGCACGCATATTTCCAGTTGTAAGGTGATTCGTCGTATTTGATTGCTTTAACCTATGATGATTTCTGGCGTAAAGGATAAATACAAGGATAAAGCGTTCGGTGTTGATCAATTGTTTGCGGATAGGCTACGCTTTTCCAACATTTAAGTATCGGAGAGACAACTGAATGCATATTTCAATTGTGCAGTGACAACAAGGGCTCCCTCATGTGTCTCACCAGTACTCTTCCTCTTTTTTATTCTAGATCAATCTGATATCAATTTGCGAACTGCAAAAAGGAGCAGTCGCACATTCTCTTCGCGCACCTCAGAGAGAAGGATAACTGATATGACTGAGATTGAGAGAAACGATGTGCTACTGACAATGCATAACTCTATAGATATGCAAAAAAAGACTAGTTAAAACTATACAATTTTAAAGACGTTCACACGAAGGGTGTAACGGCCATACAGAGGCTTATAAAGGCTTATGGAGCTGGGGCTTATGAAGGGCGCGTGTGGCGCAGTGGTTGGAGGCGCCACTGCGGCGCGCACGTGAAAATGCGCCCATGGCCCACCAAGCCTTCCATCCCTCCGGGGTCGACAAATGTCTACCAGAGTTGTCTGGGAGGATAGCAGCACTGGCTCGATACATCGGCCGGCCACCGCGAGTCATTGTAAAGGCCAGATATGCATTCAATCACCTCCAACGATGCTCAATGAAGTCGAATGCATGGTGCATCCCTTAGTGATTGATCAACGCCGAGAGCTTTAGAGCTTTTATTAGTGTATCCTTCCAGGCTCTGAATCAGGCGATACTGCCTCAACGTCGGCTACCGTTGTGTTGTATGTGTTCTCTTTGTAAGTAGGTGAAAGTGTTTCAATTGTAAGGAAGTGAACGCGTACTGAATAACAACTTCGCGATTGCTGAAGAAGAAAATGAGATATTTATAATGAACGGACTTTCAAAATGACATTGAACCTACGTCATTTCGTCAGTCGCAGTTGCCGTCACAAATATGTATATACATCTACACATATCGATAGGTATAAGGAAACGGAGCTTTGCAAAGGGAAAACTGACTTAGTTTCCTGCCTCTGAATTGCAACAAACAAGCAACGACATGGGTATACCAGAGTTGACAGCATGAAGAGAATAATGATGGTGACTAACGAAATTTGCCAGCTGTCAGCTCAACTTCACCCAATAGCTCAATAACCTCACTCGTTTTTAGCGTTTTTTCAAGAGTGAAGTGTTAACTAATTACGTCCCGTAGTTATGTCATAGTACTATAATGATAAACAGCCGCGCTGCGTGATATTTACAATTATCGACTTCTCAGGATTTAGCTGAAGGGTAGTGATGTGATTATTGTAATCAACCGAAGATGGTGCTAGGCATGGAAAAGACAGGTGAGTGGACAAAGAAAGTCGCCAGCAGTAAAGAAATCATCTGTCCATGATAAGCGTGCTTAGTAGCTCTGCACTTTCCTATACTTAGGAGCTTGAGGAAACATTTTTTTCATGAATGCTTTCAAATATGCAAAAGTAAATTTCTTTCTACAAATTTTTGCTTTATTACGCAACGTTAAAAAAACAGCTCCTGGCGTTGATCAATCTTTGAGCAATGCGCCATGTATTCAACTTCAGCATCGTTAGAGGTGATCGAATGCATATCAGGCCTTTACAAACACCCACGTTGATGTATCGAGCCAGTTTTTTCAACCTCCCGAATAAGTCTGGAATCAATTTGCCGACCCCGGAAAGATGGAAGGCTTGGTGGGACATGGGCGCGGAGATCGATTCCACGTGTGTTGCAGTAGCGCCTCCAACCACTGCGCTGTACCCACCACATTAAGCAACGGTGAAATATTCTCCGCTGGCGGATCATGCCACCATCATCACACATTTTATAACTCAAAAGACCGACTTTCTACAAACCTCGGCATAAATAGTTAATATATTTATTTTTATGACCTTGTAAACTAATCTTGTTCAGCTGATGCGAGGTAGTTGGTAAATGTCTTCGTTGTCGTTGTTGTTGTTGTTGTTGTTGCTGCTGTTCTTGTTGGTCGATGGTTGACGTTTCGGCGATTTCGCCTTCCTCGGAGCCGTGATGTTAGGAGTGGTACTAGTCCTATATCAGTTTATAAGATCACATAAATAAATACGTCACATATTTAAACGACAAACTCAAGTGAAATAACTAGCGCCCAGTCATGGGTACACGGTACAAAATATGGTAAATGAGGTGCGTGAACGAAATCATACTGTTTAAATCGTAGTATTTTTGCTTAGCTTTTAACTAGAGCTATGTGTATACTTTCGTTTTAAAGCAAGTAATGTTTTAACGTAATAGTCTTACTGACTATCTAATTGGATACATGGACGGCTCGTCTTCACGAGCTGTGCGGCCCCAGCACATTTTCTTCCTGTTCCCTTACGTTGCCACGCTGGTGTTGGTTTTTGTTTCGGAGACGTGTGCGAATCTCACATCGTGATCCGTAAAACATTGACAGTTTCCACTAGAGCTTACTGAGTTTATTTACAAACATGTACACCTATCGTGTAAACAGTCTTCCGAAAAAAAAACGCTTGTATTGTAGTAGAGTCCACTACAATGTTTTTTTCCCATATTTGTCGTCTGCTCTTCTCTTCTTACAGCAAGGCGGCCCATCTACGTTTTGCTATTGATGTTTAGTCTCCCGGATATCAAAGACAAGACGCACTACGTAAGAAAATCTGAGCCACGCTTTCCAGTTTGACGTGTCATAAGCCGGTTATATCATAGAAGGCAAGACATCGTCCAAAATACTGTGAGTGGTGAGCAAAATTCGGAATTCAGTTAAACTCTCTGCCTCTTCAACATAACAATTCACTGGCATAACCGGATGTCAATTGTGCATAGTGTAACCTTGCCATTGGGCGTCGTCTCTGCTTCACTGATACTACTCGAAAAGATGACAACACAGTTCGCAAAAAGAAGCTTTGTTAGGAAATTTCGATTAATATCAATGACCTTCTCACCCAACCGAGTGGTTACTCTCTACTCCAATGCGGTTGCAAACAGCTTCTATGAGGTAGTATCGCCATATTGATCCGCTTTTTCTGTGGGTCTAGTAAGAGTTCGACGGAGGAGCTTTACGTTTATGGAGCAGTTCCGATAACAGTCTGCTAGTGTTAGGGTCTAGGACTGATCCACTCTTTGGTCGACGAGCGCGGATAGGATTCCATTCGTTTCGGCGTTGTCAAACGCTTTTTCATAGTCTATAAAGCTTAAGAGAGAAGGCAAATGGTACTAATAGCGAAACTAAATGCTTATGTTGCGGTTTGGATGTGGTGCACACAACAGAATTCCTGTCGGAATGCTGCTTGCTCAAGTGGTTGTGCTTCAGCCCTCCTTGGTATGTGCGAAAGTACAATATTCGTGAACCCTTTCTGTAGTACACTCAGCGAGCGCACTGCTCCGCTGTTATGGAAATTCCTTCGATAACTATTTCTGGATGGGGTGACCGCGCAAAAGGTCCTCCACCGGTCTGGGATTTTCTCCTTCTAGAGGTATGTTGCCATGTGGATTGCGAGAAGTACACTTAATTTCTAACCATAACCTCTAAGAAAATCGGCTGTGATATCATTCTGTTCTGGAGTTGCGCTTTCTTCGTGTTTCCTAACGTAGTACTTACCTCAGCTCGTAGAATTCAGAGCTGTTTTTCACCCTTCAGCATTTGGGTCCCGAAGTGACGTTGTGGAGCAAAAAAAATTGGTATAGAACTTTTCGATTATCGATTATCAGTTCGACATCATGGCGCGGTGTGGTGAGAGTCCAGTCTTCGTTCTTCAAAGAGCCAAGTAGTAAGAACACAGTGTTCATTACCTTACTTCTTATACACCAAAGGGGAGCTTATAAGAAATATATTTCGAGCGGCTACTAGCGCGTGCGCAGGAAGAGAGCAGGGGAGGAAGAATCCCGGAAACGGGCGCGGCAAATAGACATTTCGAACAGGTATGGAACTACAGCTTTTTGGGATAGGCATAGAGGAAAAACCATTCCCGAAACGGTAATTCTAGCGAGAACAAGGGTCCGTTATTCTTCAGCTTTATTTCAAACGAAATAAGTGCAGCTATAAAACGTTGCTTAAGGGCCGTTCTAGAGAATACGGTTAAAGTGATAAAAAAAACCACTGGACACCCTAAAGTTTGTAACCGCCTGTGTGACAGACTGGAGACAACAAATAGCTACGTAATTTGCCCTAACGATATAGGCAGTAATTACATGCCTTCGGGTACGGTGTACCTAGTTCCCTTTGAAGCACGTGGGACGGACACATTGGCGAAACGGATGTACCGCTCTGTGTACACTTAAAAGAACATCCAATCTGTAAATGTAAATATAAACTAAAGACTTAACTAGGTGCTAATAGGATAAAAAACATAGCAGAGATTTTTAAGTTGTAGCCACTATTCTCGCACAGGAATCCAAGACGTCAGGGTGTCAAACTGTTATCATGTTTTCGATTAATTCCAAAAATTCCAAGACGAACAGCAAGGAAAAGTGTTTTGTGATCACGCGTGACCTTGCGCCATAACCCAAGCTGACTCTATGACCTAACCCAGGTGCGACCCTTGCCTATGTATCGCTCTGTGCAGTTGCTCTCCGCCATTTAATTGGAATAGTTACAAAAATAAAACGGTGGATCTTTAAAAGAAAATGTTTATTATGTGAATACAAATTGATTTGTCATGTTTTATCTGTTAGAGTTATGAAAGTGTTCGACTGAATAGATTTCATGTCATTTTGACCTTTCCAGGATCTGAGGAAAACGAGACCGCCGAAACGTTGGCTTTTGTATGCTAAACAATTTAAGAACACCAACCTCACACTTGCTTATTGAAGAAAAACAGTGAATTATCTCTAAATCCTCACTAAATGCTTAAACATCTCATTAAATTGAGTGATTTAAATTTGAGGTGTTAAGATTTCTTCCATAAATGTTCAATCGCTTTTGGAAAGAGCTGCGTATTTAGTTAAAGTGCAAAGTTAGAGTGTGAGTGGTATTTTGCTCTAAAGTGTGATTTTCATGCCATGGAAAGCCTTGCGGCAGTTTCTTAACATTGCTAGCTCACTGGCTTCCTTTCCTATGAGTTATTTTGTGAGTAGAGGCACATTTAATCTCTTAAGTGTGTTACTGAAAACATTCATAGATGACGTGATTAAAGTTCATAGAACAGAGTTAGGCGTTTCCAGTCGTACTTTCTACCTTATCGTTGGATAAGAATCGCTGTTCCTTGTCTTGTCAAATGGGAAAGAAACACCTCATTACTCACTTTTCGCTGCTGAACAGAACAAGTATAATTGAATTTCAATTCAGTGAAACTAACACTTAAACAACACTTAAATTTTACTAGAAAATTCAGTAAGAATATGAGTATGAGCAAGAAGAAATAATTTCAAACAATGTGAAGCCTTATGCGTTCAGCTTGTGGAAATTAGGCTTAGTTGACGTTCACTGAAGCAAATAGCAGAAATTCTTCTAGGAGCAGTAAGTAATCAGCCCGCGTAAGAAAGGAAGAAAAAACATATTATATTCGTGATCGAAAGCGCGAAAATAATATTTCAAGTCTTCTTACAAGCCTGTCATAGTCAAAGTTTGTTTTGAACGATCCTTCTGAAACTAGATAGGATCTTCGAAAAAGACTTTTAGGAGTTTGTTTAACTTAAGTTAAATTTGTCTCAGCTAGTTTTCGTCTTCTACTCTCTCGGAGCATTCAGCAGTTGCATGTCAACAGGAGTGATCTGAGCCGCACAAATCGACAGTGAACTCAGCTGAAGTGACGTTGCAGCCGAAATCACAGCCTTTTAGCTCTTTGGCGATAAATGAAAGCTTAAACATTTTGATTTCCTTCATAGCTTGAGTTGACGGGTGATTACTGATAGCACCGTTACGAATGAAAATGGAGGAGAGAAAGGCAAGGCAAACGCCTTAGTGGTGCAGTTGGTGGTGACACGTGAACCCCGGAAAGGATAATAACGGTTTGCAAGCTCGCCTAGTGTTTGAAAGAATGGTATGTCTCAGCACCATTGTGGTTGTATTTCACACAATACCTTACTGTGACAGGAATAATATGCAATAAGTGAAAGTTAAGCATTATCTAAGAGAATTTTCCTTAAGGTCAAAGATCAAACAGACCTAGCTTACCAACCCGTCAATTATCATATTAAAATCTTTCTTGTGTTTACTGCTGAGCTTACACATGGTTGATAAAAATCTTCATTCAGCTAACGTTTCGATGAAATCGCCTTCATCATTGCTAATGATCTGAGCCGGTAGTCCAGAGATGCTCGTGTACTCCGGGTGGCGTCTTCGTGAGGCATCGAGCTGGATCCTCCTTAGTGGAATCTCTCTGGAATGAGCCATACTCACTCGGTGATGTTCTTTTATCGTAAGCTCATGTACATGGCTTATTCGATACAGATGTTCCACTAAGGAAGATCCAGCTCGATGCGAAGATGCCACCGCGAGAACACGAACAACTGTGGGCTATCGACTGGGATCATTGGCTCGATGAAGACGAAATCATCGAAACGTTAGCCGAATGAACATCTTTAACAACATCGTGTAAGCTCAACATTATAAACACATGTTGACTATTCTACTACCAAGGTTAAATAGCTGTTGGTTTTTTAATTAGCCTTTCTTGCATAAGGTATAAAATCCATTTTTTGCAGAAAGCAACTGGGACAAACAGAAGGGAGGTGAGAATAAAGGGTGTTGGATACTCCACAGCGTACAATGCTTGAAAGAGGGTATAGGACAACTGAACTACTTTCTTTACGAAGAAAACGTCTTACCAGAGAAATCATTTCAGTAGCTATTTGCTACCTCTTACCGAAGTTTGAGGAAATGCATATTACTTTAATGATGATGAGATATTTGCAAAACTCCGAACCGCAGGAGTCTGCGGTAGGGAACGAACGCGCTATTGTCCTTTCCGGGGAGTAACGCGGTCACCACCACATCATGCGGGTCCTTAGTTTCGCCTGTCTCTCAGCTAGTTTTATCGATCTCTGCCATCAGCAAGGACTAAGGACTCGCACCATGTTTCACATTTTCGTAAGCTAGTCGAGCGCGTTATCTCATAGACGTTAATTCTTTCATTAATCACAGCAACTATAAACTATATACAGTTTATTAAATGATTTATAAAAAAGCGGGAAATGCGGCAACCGCAGCCACTTGGGTAAAGGACGCAGCAGCAAGGGGCGTTGATAATACTCGTTGCACAAAAAACCTCATTTCGCGTTCATACGTAAATTAATCGTTTAGCAACAATACACTGTTTGCAAAGAACACACTCGTAGAATGATGACGAAAGACAATTATTCCACGTGCTTATAATGGTACTAAACGGTTTGTTCAAACGAGGAATCATAGGGTTCTACTCAAAACTTAAAATTTTAGACGATCTCGTATCATTTCTTGGGCAAGGAAACCCTCTTTAGTGAGTTTTTGGGAGCAGACACTTTGTATCGTTTTCAGAAGTAGAAAAGGTTCTTCTAAGGTGGGCCGCATACTATAAGAATGTGGTAGAAAGTAGAATGCATTTCATTGTATGAAGTTGGCTTTCCAACGCATCAAGTCAGTGTATTGTCTTCGCAAACAAATTTGGGACTAATTTACCAACTACTCAAGATTTTAACGACTTGAGCTCTTAGGAAAGTCATGAATGAATGCAATAATAGAGAAAACGTCACCATATAAATCGCACCTGAGCCACCCCTCTACCATTTTGTTCAATCTATATCGGTTGCATATTATAAGAATGTGGTAGAAAGTAGAATGTTGATGTTAAATGGGTTTAAAGTTTTTTTGAGGAGAAAAGAGGAGGTGTTGCCTAACACATGAGCCCTCATATTCTCCAAGAACGTCGGTGATCGCTGGTAGAATTTCTCTAAAAAATCCTGAAACAGCTCTGCTACAGCTGTCCTAGGTCTTCAACCATATCGAGGTGGTGGACATGTGGGAGTTGTTTCTGGACAAATCTGTTGCCGATGTGCAGACTCCGAAAAAAAAAGGTTGACACCATGTCGGAATGAATCATTTGTAATAGAACCTATTTCCTCCAATCATTAAGCTTGAAGCAATTCTAATAGTAACCGCAATCACACTATTTGAACTTGTTCGTCAAAATCTCAAAAAATTGAGTTCAAAATTTTTTACTTATCATGTAGTTGCTTCTTGATTGGGAATAGGATAGTGAATATATGGACTGGATTTCAAACAAGTCACGAGATCGTAGGCTTCTGCTACAACTCGCCTTCGTATGGAATTCGTCGTGGTTACAATATTTAGGGATGAGGACTTTTCCATTATTGGCCGCTGCGTAAAATTGTGCCTCCGCCAGAGGTAATGGATGCCATCGCAGAATTACAGAACTTCCTCTCTTGCTGTCGATGTGTTCAGAAGAAAGGAAGCTACAAGATCACACCCACAGGCTGAGAAGAGAAGGCATTAAAGACTTCGTATCTTTAAGTCCCAGTGCTTCCGCTCCTAAAATTGTTTTGAGATTTTTTTTCTTCCACTGAATTTCCGTCAGCTTAATTACAGTGCTACACTTGCATTTCATGAAAGACGTGTGCGAAGAAACGAAATGAATACTGGAAGTGCTGGGATCCGCAGACTAGAAGTAAAGCGACTAATGTGTGGAGAAAAACTCATTTGTGTAGCATTGTGTTAGCGGTTCTATTTTCGTCAACGAGGGCTAATTTTTTTGATCAGTAGGTTTTATCTAATCATACCAACACCATTTCCACTGCAAGTAATTTTTTGTGCGAGCCGTCTTTCTTATCTACTGTGCGGTTCCCTGCACTTAACGGCTTCTTTCCTCCCATCCACTCTCCATCAGAATCTTTCAAATTTTGTTCAAGGGCTCTGTTGGTGCTGGGCAGAGTTCCTGACGTCGTTGAAGCACCAGCACATGACTGTGGTCTACAAAATAACGATGGAAGGACCGTTAAGTCAAAAACGTGACCGCGAAGTTTGAGGTCCATTAGCTTGCGTAGCTTTTTTGAGAGGCGCGAATGCGGTTCCTGTTGCCGTACGATTATTCTTCATGAACTGGCTCTTTGTCCAATTTATGTACCGGCCAGTATTTTTTCTTGCTTTGTTGAGCTCATCGATTGTGCGAGCCGTCTTTCTTATCTACTGTGCGGTTCCCTGCACTTAACGGCTTCTTTCCTCCCATCCACTCTCCATCAGAATCTTTCAAATTTTCAAGTGCGGCTCTACTAATGTCGTTGAGTTCAGATGGAGTCGATCCTACCTTCTAAGATAGCCCGGATAGAGCTTTCCCACCCATACTGCAAAGACTGGTTTTTCCCTGTTAGTGAAGGGCTTTGCATCTCCCTCTCCAATCACCGATGCCTTAGTCATTGCCTATTCCGTGCCAATAGCTGATTGTTATATTACTTCTTCAATCTACCACATACAGGTTATAATGCGAAATATAACTACAACGATCGAGCTATTACCTTTTCTGGAGACTAACGCGTTCACCATCACACCATGCGGCTCCATCGTTTCGCCTGTCTCTCAGCTAGTTCTATCGATCTCTGCCATCAGCAATCACCCGTCAGCGAGATTGATCTGGGGAGCGAAAATCGGCAATGATTCCAGTTAAACTGAGGCTTTTTTAGTTTTAATCATAATCTTAACCGTTTTATTTACTGCCTACTAATTTTTTAATGGTAGGTTACAATGCGAAATATAACTACAACGATGATGAGATATTTGAAAAACACTGGACCGCAGGTGTTTATGGTGGGGAACGAACGCGCTATTGTCATTTCTGGGGAGTAACGCGTACATCACCACACCATCCGGGTCCTCCGTTTCGCCTGGCCTTCAGCAAGTTCTATCGACCTCTGCCATTAGCAATCACCCGTCAGCGAGATTGATCTGAGGAGCGAAAATCGGCAATGATCCCAGTTAAGCTGAGGCTTTTTTAGTTATAATCACAATCTTAACCGTTTTATTTAATGCCTACTAATTTTTTTAATGGCAGGTTACAATGCGAAATATAACTACAACGTTGATGAGATATTTGAAAAACTCTGGACCGCAGGGGTTTATGGTGGGGAACGAACGCGCTATTGTAACACGAACGCTACTTAACACGAACTTTAGGTGTAAGAAGTTCTATCTGTAACAGAACTAACTGGGAAGCTTTCCAGAACCACTAATTGAGCATGCTTTACCTTCATCTACCAATACTCTGATTATCACCACGCGGTATATAAGCACCATCATAGTTCTACACAATTCGCTCAAGTAGTGCTATTACAGTGATCATCCTCTTGCATTCTTATTTCACGTGGGAGAATCCGAGTGCCAAGCTCTCCATTAATATAAGCAACCGTAACGTTAGTGAAGGGCTTTGCACCTCCCTCTCCAATCACCGATGTCTTAGTCATTGCCTATTCCGTGCCAATAGCTGCTTGTCATATTACTTCTTCAATCTACCACATAAGCCACTCTTATTACCAACCATTTGCTGTGAATCGCTACAGCGCCGCCACTTACTTCTCAATCCTCTTCTTGAGTTGTGTTTTATATGTGAAAGTGTTTTCTCATATTACATCACCATTCTTTGGAAACGCTACTCTCTCGCCACCAATCATCTCACCCTTCCTTGCTAACCATACTATCATATTGCCGCTTGTATCGCGTTCGCATCGAAAAATCGCTGTTATTCCATTATTATTGCTATTAATGAATAAGTTACCCAAGTTTAAGACTGCGCTCTGTGGCAGAGTCAAAAAGTCCGCGTTCCAAATTCGTAGAAGGTCGTGCATTTTACTTCGAGCTTATTATTGTTCGGTGAAATTAACTGATTAGAAAGCCTATTTTTCCACTGACAACTGCTAGCTTTCACATGAATTCTTTAGGTGAAGTATTTGTAGCCTTAACACGAACTTTCTGGGTAAGAAGTTCTATCTGTAACTGAACTAACTGGGAAGCGTTCCAGAACCACCATTTGAGCATGCTTTACTTTCATCTACCAATACTCTGCCTATCACCACGTGGTATATAAGCACCAACATTGTCCTACATAATTCGCTCAAGTAGTGCTGTTACAGTGACCATCCTATTGCATTCTTATTTCACGTGGTAGAATCCGAGTGCCAAGCTCTCCAATAATATAAGCAACCGTAACGTTAGTGAAGAGCTTTGCATCTCCCTCTCCAATCACCGATGTCTTAGTCATTGCCTATTCGGTGCCAACAGTTGCTTGTCATATTACTTCTTCAATCTACCACATAAGCCACTCTTATTACCAACCATTTGCTATGAATCGCCACAGCGCCGCCACTTACTTCTGAATCCTCTTCTTGAGTTGTGTTCTATATGTGAAAGTGTTTTGTCATATTACATCACCATCCTTTGGAAACGCTACTCTCTCGCCACTACCCTCACCCTTCCTTGCTAACCATACTATCATATTGTCGCTTGTATCGCGTTCGCATCGAAAAATCGCTGTAATTCCATTATTATTGCTATTAATGAATAAGTTACCCAAGTTTAAGACTGCGCTCTGTGGCAAAGTCAAAAAGTCCGCGTTCCGAATTCGTAGAAGGTCGTGCATTTTACTTCGAGCTTATAATTGCTCGGTGAAGTAAACTGACTCGAAAGTATATTTTTTCACTGACAACTGCTACAGCGAGACGTACAATGTGAGAATAACGGCCGCTGTTAACATTAAACCAACATGCTTCGGTTAAAATGATTTTACTAAAGAGTACAAGTTCCAGTTCCAGAGTTCCATTAAAAATGCGGGTCTATGCATTCCAGAGATGCCGTCGGAATATTTTAAATATCGTCTAACAATCTTAGTATACAAGGATTTATAAGCACCTTATCATAACAGAGTAGCTCTGAGAGATAGTGGAAAGTCGCAGATTTTTGCAGTGGAAGAATCACGCAATGTGAGTGAGCACGAAACCATGGTAAGCAGAACGGTGCTGCGTTGCTGATTTTTTTCGACAATAGTTCACATTGGGGAACAAAGGCTATAAAAAAAGAATATTGTAGAGTAATGAACGAGTAAAAAAATGTACTAAAAAAACTAAATGTATAAAGCAGAATTAACATACGTTTCACAGCAGAAAGGTGACGATGATAAGGTAGATGATAAAACTTGCAATGCACACAAATTCACCTAAGTAGAAGTCCGTAGAGCGCAGTAGGATCGCATTTAATGTATCGTCTGCAAGGAAATCAAGATTACACGATGTTCACTAAGGTTTTAAGTGTTCTTCATCGAACGTTTCAGCGAAGCCACAGTGGAATTCCTGGCAACCAACGCTTCTGAGCCGTTTAGGATAAATATAAATTTCAAAAATCGAGAGATGAAACGAAAAGATGAAGACCTCGCACTGTCACAAGTGGTATGACACCTTATCTCAGAATAATTTCTTGACACACCTCCCAATGGGTGGGTCTCACCTACAACCTCTGTACACAATACAGGAATGGTCTAGCAGCACGGTGAGTATTTATAGAAAATTGGTGTTCATTTACATTCTGGATCTTCACTAATACTATAGATCTCACAGAATTATCTGAATCGTAAGTATATTGTTACGTGCAATACGTCCAAGCTCTTAGGAAGAAATGGTGGCATAACGTTAGCCATCGAACAACAATAACAATAAGAACATTTATAGCAACTACGCGTCGTCTAAACAAGAGCAGTTCGTGAAATCATCACCTCTATCACCTGCATCACCTGTAGTACCGTTTATCGTCGAGTGACTCGAGCGGGCGCCAGTAAATCCTCCATTTTCCCCTGTCGCGTGCAAGAGCAACCCAGTGGGTTCTGCTCGCTTTAGGGACTCGTCGAGCATCATATCTTTCTTCCAGGCTTTTCGTGAAGAACTCTGACTATCGGGTCGGTGGTCTACATTTGAAATCCCGAGGAATCCAGTCACTAACGGCTCTTGTTCATCGGTTATCATTAATAAGCATTACGTGTCTGGCCCAACTTATATTCAACTGTTTGACCTACAGAACGGCATCTTTGATTTTTGATCGTTGACGCAAGTCGGAGTTTCGGATCCCATCTATTACTTGTGTGAAACGGGATACTCCTAGCATCGTCCTTTCGACTGCGCGTTCGATAACGCTGAGTGATCTTTCATCCTGCTTACGTAGCGACCAATTTTCTGACGCATACGTTAGGGCAGGAGGAACCGTTGAGTCGAAAAGGTGGGCGCAGAGTCGGGTGTTCTTTGTTTTCCTTATTACATCCTCCATGCTCTTCAATGGTCTCCAAGCCGCTCTTTGCTTCCGCTCGCCTCTGGAGCTGAGTCGTTCATCACATTGATTTTTCGACCTAGATAGACATAACTGGAGCATTTAGAGATATTCGTTCCATTGAGCATGAATGGTTCATACGAAACATCGTTTTTCTGATATTTAGTCGAAGACCAGTCTTTCCACACGCTCTATTGTCGGCGAGTGTACGTTTCGCTAGGGTAATTTTTGCTGTTATAAGGACGATGTCATCAGCATAGCGAAGATGATGTAACAGCCGACCATCGATTTTCACTCCCATATTATCCCATTCCAGTGATCGCATAACAGTCTGGAAGGCAGCCGTAAATAATTTTGGTAGGATGGTAACGCCTTGCCTAGCTCATCCCTTGACGTCAATGTTAATATCGTAGTAGAATGGTGGTATCTTGGTTGAGAAATTTTTGTAAAGTTTTTTCATTTTAGTGTTTGTATAAAATATTTGTTTACTGAGCAGTAACTTTTTGACCATCGAAGGCTTCCATGACTGCTTCTATCTCAATTGAATCAAAGGCCTTCTGTAGGTCGATAAAGCGAGACAGAGCGGTCTTTTGTACTCTCGCGATACTTCAGTGAGCCTTGTTATCGTGTGGATGTGGTCTGTCATACTAAATCCTTTTCGAAACCATGCTTGCTCACATGGCTGTCCCTCGTTCAGCGTTCTGTCACTCCTGTTTAGGATGACTCGAGTGAAGAGCTTGGTAGACGACAGATAGCAAGCAGATATGGCGATGGTTGCTGATGTCGTTGAGGTTGCCCTTCTAGAACAATAGCATTGTCGCATTGTCTTGCTGGTCTTCCATTGAGTAGGGACCTTACATTGAGGGAGGTAACATGTTTAGAGTCGAGCTAGTGTGTTTACGACGACTGCGCGTAAATTCTTCAGGTGTTCTGATCTTATCCTCTCCGGATCTGGTGCTGTTCGATTTTTCACCGACCAAATGGCATGTCGGATTTCAGAAGGAAAAACCGGTAGTACGGCATATCCATCCTCTTTTATTTCACAAGACGGGAGGTGGACGTGGCTATCGAAGAGATCTGAGTAGTGCTCGTGAACGACTTTCTCTATTGCCTTTCTGGTTGCTGTAACTGTTTCGTCCTGGCGTTGGAGTGCAACGATCTTGGTCTTGTGATTGATGAAGCGTCGGAGAGCTTTGTGAATGCTTTTCCCAACATCTGCAGCCTTGAAAATTACTGCTGCTGTTCTCTCTTTAAGATCTTCTTTCATCGCCTATCAGCTCGAGTGTTTCTGGAGACGGCTGTCTTTTTTTAGATTTCGATCTCTCAGCCTTCATAGCGCAAATTTGAAAATGTTGGATGAGCCGATCCTAATCCTCATCGATGTTAACGACAACGGTATCTTACCAAAAGCCGACTAATGAATTGAATATATCCCAGTTTATGGTGGTTCTGTGACTTCGGTTTTTAAATTTGGCGGCATTTTTTCCTTTTCCACGAGAAATAGAAGCTAGCACGAAGGAGACGGTGGTCTGATCCCGTGTAAAATTTTGGGATAAGAGCGACATCGGTTAGGCAAATCTTCCTATTTACTATGATGTGGTCTGTTTCGTTATGGTACTCTCCATTGAGCGACTTCCACGTCCAGCGTTGGGGATGGGGCTTCTAGAATTGCGTGTTACCTTTGGATGATCTTGGTCGTCATGATAAACCTAAACAGCCGCTCACCTGCTCGTTCCATTTTAATCTGTCAGTCCCAATATAACGCTTTTCAGACGTTCTTCTTGGTCTAATCCAGGCATTGATGTCCCCGATGATAACCTCGACGAATGTGTGGTCTTCTCTATACTTTTTCAAGTCCGTACAGAACGCTTCGAATTCTGCTTCGTCGTAGTTTGATGTCGACGCGTAAACGACGAAGATTATCACAGCCGGTATTAATCCACATCTTTTTAATCGCAAACGTCCGATTCTGGTTGTAAGTTGCAGTGCCTTGTCCTCCTCGCTTGCATAAGCAAGCCCTCCATCGTAGACTCGTATGCAAGTGTACGTGCTTTGTAGGTACAGATCGTCACCATAGTTCTTTGTAATCCAGGCAGCTTCCATTGGCTCTGAAATTTTAGCAGCTTCTCCATGATCGTCCTACCCAACGCTGCCGAATTGGAGGCTCTTTCGGGGTCAAGAGAATCAAGAGAATGAGGCCCATTTCTTCTACTGCTTTTAGCTTTTTGATATCCACGTATATCTTGCTGGTCGCTGAACGTGGGGACTGGGTTTACTCACGGGTAGCTTGCCGGGCTCTCGTAGAGTAGAGAGGAGATAGATCTTATTTGTTGAAGACGACTCCAAACCACTTCTCATATACTTCACTCTCACTTGATTGCAGGCGTTTGCCGAATTGACTCGTAGAATGCAATCTGTATGAACTAGAAGGCACCCACACACGCGTGCTTGAATGCGCCTCGTAAATACAGAAAGTATGTGCTGAATCGGCTCAGCAAAAACAGGTAGACCATCCGTGTGGGTGCGTGGATCTACCTGCATCTCAGGGAAGCAAAGGTCGGTTTTGTTCGACGATTAATCCCCTATCCGCCACTTGCGGACGCGCCACGTAGCTTCACGACTAACCGGATATCGAGATCCCTCATATGAGGGAGATCCATGGCCAACTATTCGGGCCCACTATATTCTCCTGCATGCATAGTATTCTACTATTCTACAACACTGCCGTCTTGCCACCACGTAAAACTTTCGGAATCAAGGAGCATCAACATAAGTATGGCCAACCGATACACCAACACCCGACACTTACACGTTGTCCACACAAAGCATCAATGGCACATTGGTCATAAAGTCATAATGATATATTACTCATTGGGGACGATCATCTGTTTTTCTCGAAAAGTTTAAGCAAAGGAAATTGGAGTTGATTTATGAGTACTGCTCGTAGATACTCCCTATTATTAGTGTCGTTGCCCAACAAGTAATCTAAAAGTGTAATAGGATCGATGCCAAAGAATTATTCATTAGTCGCGAAACAACTTCTTGTATTTGATAGCTCATCCATGGAATTTGTACTCGTTCATATTTGAGTTGTTTGTTTACATAGTATATTAATGGCTCACTATTCTGCTTGGTTATTACACTGTGCTAACTATGATTTTCTATACTGTCAACAGATGCGTGGCAATGCCTAATTTAAGAAACGCCTCCATGGTGTTACAGCAATTTTTCGCCTTGTAAGCAAAGCACTGATTTCAACACATGCACTAATCCACTAACCAACGACATCTGTCTACCTGTTGTCGTGGATATGCACTGCGTGTCCGTCCCACCCTATCCTCGACAGTTTGTCGTACAGAATGGTCACTTTGGTCTCCGATTGCTAATGTAGTCAAGGCTTCGGATCCCCTCTTCGTTTACGTTGGACGCGAAACACGTTGCATTGTCTGTTCCTATGCGTGTGCTGTTTGTAACGCTAGCTGATCCTTCACCCTACTCATGTAGCGATCAAGCTTCTATCGTACACCATAAGACAGAAACAATTATGGAGTCGAAATGGTGTGCGTGTACTACGGTATCCCACATTCCGCCGCATTCATCTCCGACGCTACTTGCAGCTCCACAAGCCGTTCGCTTCGTAAAGCTCTATAGGTCGGTCAGCAATTTGATTTCATTTCCCGACCTAGATTTACGTAACTGGAGTATTCGGAGATATTCATTCCATTGGCGTGAATGGAATGTAGCTAGCCAAAATACTGCTCGTGAATATCGTTTTTATAAGATTTATACGAATACCAATCCTTCCAAAAGCATTCTTAACGTCAGTGAACTTTATTCCGCCTGGTTAGCGTTCAGTGTTCTAAGTACAATATCACCAGTAAATCGGAAATAGTGCAACTCCCGAACATTGATTTTCACTCCCATGTTGTTCCATTCGAATGTTGACATGACGTTTTCGAAAGTGCCGGTAAGCAATTTTGGTAACGCTTTGCCTAACCCATTTCATGACGTCTGTCTTAATATCGCTGTAGAATGGTGGTATCTTCGAATTTTTACTGATTAGGGAGTCCCTGACTGTCCAGAGCTTCCATGACTGCTTCTATCTCAATTGAGTCGAAGACCTCCTTTAAGCCGATGAAACTGAGACAAAGCAATCCTTTCTACTTTCGTACTATTCTCTGAACTCGATTAGTCTTATGATCGTGTGGATGTAGTTCATCGTGCTGAATCCTTGTCGAAACCTGCTTGGTCACATGGTTGTTCCCCGTCCAGTGTTCTGTTTATGCTGTTTAGGTTGACTCGATTGAAAAGTTTGTAAACGACAAATAGCAAACAGATTAGGCGATAGTTGCCGATATCGTGGAGGTCACTCTTCTTGAACATTAGCACAGTCTTGTTGGTCTTCTATTGAGTAGGGACATTGCATTTAGACAGGTAAAGTGTGAAGAGCTAAGCCAGTGTGTTTATGGGGACTGCCGACTGGCTATTCTGCTGTTCAAGTCTCATTTTTTCTTCTCTTGGCCTGGTGTTGTTCAGTTCATCATCGACGAACTAGCATTTACCTCGAAAGGGAGAACCAGTGGGCCAACATATCCATTCAGCTTTGTTTTGTACTAGGGAGTAAGCCGCTGCTGTTGAATACATCGGAGTAATAATCATGAATGAATTTCTCCATTGCCTTTCTAAAGTTGCAACTGTTTCGTGCGTTCATTGAAGTGCAGTCATCTTGTGTTTGCAATAGGCGAGTCTGTGGGTTCGGCCATAATTTCAGTTCTCTCTTTGAGATCCATTTGTGACCCGTCTGCATTATTTTGCATGTTCAGACGTAAGATAGCGATTCTCTTTAGCTATTGCGATGCAACCCCATCACACTTTTTCTGGAGGCAGACGTCCCTCGGTGACTTTCGAACTCTCATCTTTTATAGTGCTAACTTGAGATATTGAACGAGCTCATCGCGCTCTCCGTCGATGGTACCAAGAACTTCATCCTTTCAAATGCAGTAAAACGAGAAAAGATAATGTCATCCCACCGGTTATTCTTTTCGAAATTTGACATTGCTATTTCGTAAGTGAAAAACCGAACAACTCCTAGTCCGTACAAAATAAGATCTGAGCGCCTGAAGTATTCTTATTCAATAGCGCACTAGCAGGACCATGTTATTGTTCATGAAGGATGACCTCTATTGGCAACCATCGTCCAATGTGCCAGCTTTCTGTCGTCTGCAATCTCTGCATTCAAGCTATCCTAAACAATATCAACAGAACATTGGACGAAGGACAGCCATGTGAGCAACCAGGGTTTCGAAAAGGATTTAGTGCGATGGACCATATTCACGCGTTAACAAGGCTCATTGAAGTATCGCGAGAGTTCAGAAGACCGTTCTGTCTGACTTTCATTGATTTACAGAAGACCTATAATGTAATTGAGATAGAAGCAGTCATCGAAGCCTTTGATAGTCAAAGAGTCTCTACGCAGCACATAAAGGTCCTTCGTGAACTGTACAAAAATTTCACAAAAAAGATTTCACCATTCTACAACGATATTAACGTTGACGTTAAAGAGGGGTTAGGCCAGCGATACAATCTTGCCAGAACTATTTACTGCCACCCTAGAGAACGTTATGCGAGCATTTGAATAGAATAATATTGGACTGAAAATCGATGGCCAGCAGTTACATCATCTTCGCTTTGCTGATAACATCATCCATGCAACATCAAAGATTTGCCCGTCGGACTTGTCGACTTTGATAATGCCTGTGGAATGATTGGTGTTCGATAAATCTCACAAAAACGATGTTCATGAAGAACGGATTTTTTTCGTATGCTCCATTCAGGCACAACGGAACGAATGTCTCCGAATGCTCCAGTTATGTCTATCTGGGTCGGAAAATCAATATGATGAGCGATTTAGCTCCAGAGCTGAGCAGAAGGAAACGAGCGGCTTGGGGAGCTTTCAAGAGCATCGAGGATGTAGTGAAGATAACAAAGAACACCCGACTCGGTTCCCACCTTTTCGAATCAACGGTGCTTTCTTTCCTAACGTATGCGTCAGGAACCCGGCTCCGACCTGTGTCAACGATAAAAAATCAAGGAGGCCGTTCTGTACGCCAAACAGTCGAAGATAAGGTGGGCTGGACACGTAATGCGTACGAATGATAACCGATGGACAAGAACCGTTAATGACTGGATTCCTCGAGATGTCAAACGTACTGCAGAATGACCACCGACCCGATGGTCAGAGTTTTTCATGAAGAACCTAAGAGAAAGATATGATGCTGGACGAGTCCCTAGGGCGAGCAGGACTTACTGGGCAACTCTTGCACGCAATAGGAAAACATGAAGAATTACTGGCGCTCGCTCGAGTCATTCGATGATCAGCGGGACTACAGGTGATACAGGTGAATATGGAACGACTCCATTACATGCGTGGCGTTTAGTTTTGCGCACCGTCGCTAATGAAGGAATGCTTTGGTGGACAGATAGGTTGGTGTAAACTCCAAAACATAGTTATTATAAGCTTTAAGAACCATGTTATGGCATCCGTTGGCTTATCTATTCAACTGATGGTAGGTCTAACCTTAAACGATGATAGATCGGTGGACACATGAATATCAATGGAAGTGAGCTTGTGTGTCTTGATAGAAAAATGCGGACAAGACAAGTTGGTTAATCGTTTTTGAGCTGAGAGATAACTGGAAGCTCTAAACACCCTGCCTTTACCTTGTGAATTAATCACCTGAACAAATACTACGGCCGCAATTACCATAAAACCAACATTTACTTAAGTCTACGTCGTAGATCAATTTTGATGCGACGAGTTTATGGGAATTTCCTCAAAAACAAGAACGACGTGTATATTTAGCCTAAACCTGGCAAGAGTCGTGTGTGCATCAAAAACAGTCAGGGACGATTCATACCAAGGGTTGGACGGCTTAGTAGTGTAATGCATTTACACAACAGTTTGGTTGAGAATAAGCAATGTCATACACCGTACCTTGTCCAAAATTTGATGGTAGTTAGCGAAGCCATGCATGAAGATGGAAGAATTCTGTGGATATCGTTGCTTGTCCATAGCAAATTTCGAAGATAACACAACACTCTTGCCACAACGACTTCCAATCCTGAGATTGTTGCGTTGTCGACGACGCCTAATTTTCAGCCTTCAAGAAGTTGGTGGCTTTTGCAAATGAACAATAACTTTCTGATAGCTAGAGGCCTTCATGGCTTATGAACATGAACGGAATGTATAGAAGACTTCCATTAGTCGCCCTATGGGCATGAATAATAATATTTATGGTGTTATTTATTACATGTCACGATGGTCCATCATACAAACACACTAGTGTCACCAATTGAAAGCCCATTGGAACTTATGCCTCTCTACTTTAGTATTTTCATTTCCAGCTTATAATCATTAATTTTCTATTTTGTGTTTATATAACTATCAGTCACTACTGCTATTAGAATTGAAATAGTAGTCGATTATCACCCAAAATTTCTTGGTAGTGAGCTCATTCGCCTCCCAACGGTTTACCGCCTGATCGTGGCTGGGTGTTCCTAGGTGTCGGGCTGCGAGGTACGGCGGGGGGATTCATCCACCCTGCGGGGTCTCCCAAGCTGAGAAGCAGTCCGAAGCTTCCATCAGGTAGCCTAGCTAAGAACAAGTCAATACCAGGATGCACCACCGTCCTGGTATCAAAGTTGCACGGTGGCAAATCTCTCTCTGATCCACAATGGCTGCGACTGCCCGTGGTGGTGACGACCTAGCACAGACTGGCCAGGCTGACCTTGGGATTCCAGAAAAACCATAATGGCTTAACCAGCAAATTTTCGCAAAATAAAGATTGTGTTAGGGACCACACAACCAATAAGGACGGGTTATTCAAGTAGCAAGCAGGAACTCGTTTGGGAAGCTCTATATTTCTAACAGCTTCTCCCAATCAAAGCTCAACACAACATATGTTCTACAGAGTTCTACCAGTTATAGATTGCTAACAAACAGGTAAAAAAAGTGAATCGATGTGTTAAAACAAATTGCCGGAAAGGAAAAGAGACCTATGCGTGTCTTGTAGGTTACTCCCGTAAAACTGTTGCAGCACCAATAGGTATCATTCGTCGAGGGGGTTTGTAAAAGGAGTCATAATTCTCGAGTTTTCACCGAAAATCGCTAAGAGCACGTTCCTTCATGGTTCAAAACATTCTTACTAGAACGTCTTGCAGTAACTTCCACGACCGACTTTCTATTAACCTCGGCATTGATCAAGTAATTCTTCGCATTCTTGTTGAGCAAACGCGAGGTGTTATTTTTATTCTTTATTCACGAATAAGCTGACGTTTCGGCGGACTTCGCCTTCCTCGGAGCCTGGAAAGGTCAAGTTGACAGCAATCCAATCGGCATAACACCTCCATAACCAAACAAAGAAAACGCTAAACCAATATTTCAATCGCAGTGAACACAGCTTTGCACACTCGCTTTCTACGAGTCTTCCACTACGTCGCGTGGAGACCAACCGTACAGGATTCACATGGAAGCGTAATGTGCCCCTCCCATCAGAATGACAGGCTTATGTATTGCCCAATATCACGCTTGATAATGAGGCATTCTTCCCTGCTGTTCATTTTCGGATTTCTGGAAGTCATTCAGAACGCCTCGAGTGTTTTGCGCGCCTGTGTTTTCGACTCCTATGCGAGGATCGTGACACGTACTTCAAAGTCCTCCCGCTTAACCGCAGGGAAGAATACCTCATTATCACGCGTGATATTGGGCAGTACATAAGCCTGTTATTCTGATGGGAGGAGCACATTACGCTTCCATGTGAATTCTGTGCGGTTGGTCTCCACGCGACATAGTGGAAGACTCGTAGAAAGCGGTGAGTGTGCAAAGCTGTGTTCAATGTGAATGAAATCTTGGTTTAGCGTTTTCTTTGTTTGATTATGGAGGCATTTCGCCAAGTAGATTGCTGTCAACTTGACCTTTCCAGGCTCTGAGGAAGGCGAAGTCCGCCAAAACGTCAGCTTATTCGTGCATAGAGAATAAAAACACCTCGCGTCTGATCAACAAGAACACGAAGAATTCTTACTAGAGACAACATAAAATAATTTTGGTAAAAATGGTTTGTGAAGCAAAAGTGGACTTAAAATTGAATTCATCGTCGGAAGAGTCTGTCCCGCGATGTAACGAGGACATGAAGGTGAAAGGACAAAGCTCTCGGCGCTGATCATTTCTTGAGAATAGCATCATTCATTCGGTTTCACCAAGATTCCTTAAAGGTACTGAATGCATATCTGGCTTATACAATGACTCACGGAGGCCCACCGATGTATTGAGCCAGTGCTGCTATCCTCCAATACAGGTCTAGTGCCAATTTGCCCACGTGTACTGCAAAGTACCTCAATGTACTGCGCTTCACTCATCTTGACTGGGACATAGATTTCAAAACTCACAACTTTTTTTTCAAAAAATTCGCGGTTCTTTGTCGAAGTTTCGTCTTACACTGATATGATAACAGAATTTCGTCGAAGTTAATTCATACAGTTTGTACTAATTGTTCGAGAAGCACTGTGTGGGCAGATTCTACAAGCATATCCTCGTGCATCGAAACGTTTCTCATTTTTATGTGGAAGTCACCACATAAAGTAGTCAATTCCTAGAACACCTTTAGCTGAAACATGAACACTTATCATTTGACAAGAGTTGATCTGCACTCACTTAAGGCTAATTTCCATCAAATCTTTCTTTCAAAGCATTTATTTAAGTGCATTGAGATGTTGATGCACTCGTTTCAGTCACTCAGTGGCACACAAACTAGTATTATATGTCTGGGACCAAGAAATGTTTTCTCACCATGTAATCATGTGCAAAATATTGCTAAATATTTTTGTGTACTCCAGCGATCAATGACGTTGTTCAAAACCTTTCTGCTACACCACTCCTGTGTCGAGCCTTAACCTTGAACGACTATCACGTTTGCTTTATACTTAGATTCGGATGGCGTCTTAGTAGGGCGAGTTCTGTAAAAGTTGTCACTAAGTGTACTATATCCATGTGATGAGACCGAAAGACGCTTTTTGAAAAAATCAGCTGCAGTGTTGAAAATCCAGCGCGGCAGATTTTCCGGACGTTTCATCACATTTAGGCGTGCTCAGCAGAACGTTAACAGTTTTTCTATAGTATACACGGTCAGGTGTTAAACTATATCCCTAAAAAGATAAGTGGAGAGCATAGCACATAAGAAGCAACGTAGGTCCCTCAGTGGTCACGTTTTTTCCACTGTCGTTACACAGAATAGATGCAGCGACATGACAAAATGACATGTCTGAGCGACGATCGAGTATGAAAACAATGGAACAAGGATGTGGAATCCTATTTATTTTTATTTAGTAACGTTGATTTTAGTAGTGAACTCATCCTAACTACTTGGAGCTTTTCATTGCGTGTCTTCATTGGTTGTGCGGCCCCAAGCATAATCTCCATTCTTCGGTAGTTTGTTGGTTTTCCCATTGTGGTTCCTTAGATCTCAACGAAAGCTTAGCAAGGAAAGCCTGGCGAAAGTCTGCCTCAAGTTGCCACTATCACAGGAAGTCGCCGCTTCGTGGATCAGAAAAAATTAGCCACTATTCGACTGTTTGAAAGCAGGACTTTGGTGGATCTTGGTTTTTGCTTGCTCTTAACTAGGCTACCTGATGGAAATTCCGATCTCCTTCTCACCTTGAGAGACCCTGCTGGGAGGGGTAGAACTGAATCCTCCGCTGTACATAGCAACCCGACACCCAGAAACACCTCCCAGCCACGATGAGGTGGTAAACTTTTGGAAGAGACCGTAGAAACTCGTCATAATTACTTTTTTCTTTATATGATTTTACGGACTGCCGTCGTTGGGCTGATACGAGGCTAGTGTAAGCTGTCGTTGCTGTTGTTATTGTTGCTGTTGTGTGTTGCTTTTCGATGCCTGACGTTCCTGGGATCTCGTCTTCCTCAGAACCGTGCTGATGCTAGTAGGACACATAATCACTTTATTGTTAAAAGTGCCAGAGCACATACAACAAAAAGAACTCTGACTGTGGCTCAATAGACGCAATATCGAATTCATTCACAAATTCTGATGCTCATTGCGCGAATATTAGTCTGCGATCTAACCACTGTTTTCGTACCCAGCACGTGCCGTTTCCATACATGGAAATGGCTGCGATATGTCCTGAAAAATTAAAATTACTTAATGCATTTGCTAGTTAAGAGACATTAGAACTATGCCCCTTTATTAAAATACTCTCTTATAATACAGGACCACGTGTGTAGTGTACGTGTATACGTGTATTATTTTGACTGTGCAATACAGAATCACTCCAACGCACCTTGGCTGCTACTAAATTTAGTACATGCTTTTAACCTTACTTTCGTAGATATTCCAGTTCTCTTCAGGCACTACTTCCTGGTTATTTATTTCGTCTCTTGAATTTATAACGTTCTAGAACATCTGCACCCGCTTGCATCAGATGAGTTGCATACATCAGTTTCTTGCCCTCTTCCTGGAGCTTTGGCATTCTCAACATCGCACGACAAACTAGTGATTTAGAAACCTAATAGGATCCAGCTACTGAAACTCCACGAAAGGGTGATCGTTTTTTTTGGGAAACCTATTCTTGCTCGTGTTGGTTCTTCCATGAGATGCGACTTTCTCATAATTTGAGCCATGTATTTGAACATTATGCTGCGTACTCTTAATTATGTTTTATAGATTAATTTCTAAAGGTATGTTCTTTCATGGTGCTAAGACAACCGAGGTGATCCTTCAAATTCGAGTTAGTCTTACGGGGTTCATTTAAGTCCATTCTAGCTTTGTCACTTGCATCCGAAGCTATGACCTAGAAACAAATTAAAGAAGCTATATGTTAACTTAGTGTTTGGATGAACAACCCAGAGAATAATCCATGTGATCGGAATGTGCAGGAGGAAAAGAGAAGAAAACCCCTAAAACAAGTTATCTATTCGACGCTCAGAAGAGGACAGTCGATAGCTGTAGAAGTAGAAACAGCATAAAGATTTCACTGTTGTCCGCTGGTGATGTCCTGGATAAGACAGCTCGGAAGTGAAAACTGAAGAAATTGTTTGTTGTAACAAAAAATTATTAAAAACTCAATACTATCAATAGAACTATACTCAACGCTCACGTTCCGAGTTCAGCAAGCTATATGTGGGTGCTAAACACTAAACACAGTAAAATAAACGGGTCTCATTCCTCTGGCCTTAAAAATCCTCCCTTACGACCGCGCTGAATAGGACTAGTAGGGATACTCTGCAAAAATCTCAGGGCTGGCCAAGACGAAACGACCCCATCCATTCAATGCCGTCTATGACACCGGAGAAGAATTGCTCCTAAGAACATGCAACAGTAGAGGCGTCGACGTTCTCGTCAACGCGAGTTTGTCTATGAACAGTGGTTAATTCGAACAGCTAACAAACCGAATCGGACGCTTACGATTGAAGAGATGTGGATCAATATAGGCTCTAACAATCTTCATCGCTTACACACCGGCTTCAAACTATGACGAGGAAGAAGTCGAAGCGTTCAAGATGGACTTGGAGAAGTTTTTCGGAGAAGACCAAACATTCCTTAAGGTTATCACTAGAGCTTTTAATGCTACGATTCCGCTCAGAATATCCGAAAAACGTGACATAGAGACACACCGAATAGAATGGACCGTGCAGAATGAGGGGCTATCTGAGTTCATCATGGCTGCCTAGACCATTCATGGTAACTCGCAATTGGAGAAACCCCACTCTTAACGCTGAACGTGGGAACCTCATAATGGAGAGTACCGTAACGAAATAGACCACATTGCAGTAAATGGGAGGTTTGCATCGCCGATGTTGCTATCGTCCTGAAATTCTACACGGAATCACAGGACACGCCTTTTTCGTCCAAGATTTCATTTCTTATCCAATGGAGAAAAGACGCTAAATTCAAAAAACAGAGTCCCATAACTACCCTGAACTTGGATTTATTAGAGCCAGTAGTCGGCTACTGAGATTATGCCGTTCTCGATAGTATTGAGGAGGATTGCGATCGGCTCATTCAACATCATTACGTTATCGCTATGAAAACTGATGAATGACTTCTGTATCGAAAAACACTCGAGCTGAAACGCCAGAGTGAAATCGCACGAGCTTCAGGCAATAGCCAACTCACGTCCAAACTAGCAAAACAATGCAGACAGGCGATAAATGATCCAAAATAAAAAGATCGAAACTAGGGCCGAAGCTGCCGAAGGTGGAAAAGCACTAGCAAGGCCCACCAAAGCTTCGTCAGTTATAAAACCAAGATGATTGCACCCCGATGCCAATACAGAACACTTTCAGCATCGAAAAAGTGAAGGAGAAAATCGCTAATGATTACGGCTCGGATATCTCCAACGGTAACGTGCTACTGCTTTCGCGTGAAATAAAGGAGAATGGATATGTCGTCTCACGGATTCTCGTTTCCGAGACCCGAAATACAGTTTGTCGATGATGAATTGAACAACACCTGGCCAAGAAAAAATAAGATCTGAACAGATGACGAACTTTGCGCCAGTCTTCATAAACACACCTGCTTGGCTGTCTACACCTCACCTGTCTGAACGCAAGGGCTCCACTCAGTATAAGACCGGCTAGATCGTGAATCTTTTGAAGAAGGATGACCTCTACGATATCGGCAACTATCGCCCAAACTGCATACTCTCTTCCTTCTACAAACTGTTTGCTCTCGTTATCCTAAACAGCATTAACACTGGACGACATTCAATCACCTCCAAACGATGCTTGGTGAAGTCGAATGCATGTTGCATCCCTCAAGGAATAATCAACGCCCTGAGCTTGCTTTCGAGAGCACCAAGGATGTAACGAAGAGAACAAAGAACATCGACTGCTTCCCCACCTTTTCGACTCAGTAGTAGATCCTGCCTTAACGTATACGTTTGGAATCTGGTCGCTGCTTAAGCAGGATGAAAGACCACTCAGCGTTATTGAACGCGCAGTCGGAAGCATCAAGCTAGGAGTATCCCGTGTCACACAAATAAGAGAAAGGATCCAAAGCTCCGACCTGGGTCAACGATCAAAAATCAAAGATGTCGTTCTGTACGCCAAAAAATCGAGTATTTGGTGGGTCGAACACGTAACGCGGATAGACGACAACCGATAGACAAGAGCAGTTAGTGAGTGGATTCCCTGAGGTGTAAAAACGTACTGCATGAAGACCACGGACTCGATGGTCAGTGTTATTTACAAAAAGCCTAAAAAAAACGTATGATACTCAACGAAACCCTAGAGTGGTGAGCAGAACCCACAGGGCTACTCTTGCATGCCGTAACACACTTTGGAATGCTGCAGCAGCTACTTATATAGTGGACCACAGTAACGTGTACTGATTAGCAAAATATATGCGACTTGTACCCATAAGCGATCGAAAAAGTCTCTTCTTCTATGACTATCTTACGTTTACAATTTCGGAATTCTTCTAGTAATCAAAAAAAGTATCAGCTATATTCAAAAAGTCAGCCCGTCCTTAACACCCAAGAATCAGGCGTAGCATCAACCTTCGCTCACACAAATATGGGCGTCTTCGAAAATGTGTTAATGACTCACAAGTTTATGCTCACGGCTCATGCACACCAAAGTATTGTCTATTTACCTCATTAATGGAGCAGGTAGTGAACGTTGTTGTCTGTTTACTGTGTGCTGACGCCTACGATTATAAATCCGTGGTATGCACAGCGTTTTTATCCGTTGATACTTAGCTAATTATTTATTAAATAGATCGTTTTGAAGTAGTATTTTGATGTCCCAAACTAAATGAAGGCGGTCAAATATGTTAGGTTGCACTATACCTGTTCGTTAATAGTAGTAAAATGGGTGTCGCACCAAAACGGAATACGACGAGAGCATTAACAACATAATAGTAGTGCTCGGAATCAGTAAATGGATAATGCCATAAATAAAGCAGCACTGCTGAGAACATAAAACTGTTGAAGGAGTGCAACAGTAGCGGCAACTCGACACGGGCAGAGCGAATCAGATTTCGCTGAAATGCAGTGCCTATTTGAACGAATGATGTCCTGTAGATTAATGAATGGCATCAAACATCGTTGAACGGAAAGAAACGACGCTGACATACATTGCATAATAGAAACACGATGGTGATGACGTAAACGATTAAACTTGCAATATACACAAGTTCGCCGAAATATAAGTCCACAGAGCGCATTAATTTGGCAGTAAAAGACGTCTCATCTGTAAGAAATCCTAGATTAGAGGGCGTTCACTACAGCCTCAGTGTTTTTCTCACAGCCAGCTTTCTAGGATTCCAGGCGTCTTATTATACACATATTCGTTGAAAAGCACGTGTCGCTTATTGAAGTGGTGTTTAGCTTAGTATATGAAACGAAACAAAGCACAAATCAAATGTGCGAAAGGTTTTGCATGAAGTGTTCTCAAGACGTTTAAGTTTTCAAATTTGACGTCAATTATGTACCTAAATGTAATCTGACTATAGTGTTACCAAACTCACTTGTAAAATGGAAAGTCGGAACGAAGGGGTTCCACAGGATTTGGATTTCTCCAGAAAGACAGATAGCGCCATTCAAAAAGCCAAAGACACAGCACAAAAGTAAAAATATCTAAAAACGCTTAGGTCAAGAAAATCAAAGTCGCTCTACTTACCAGTTCGTGAAGTGTCATACCGTTGTTTTCGTTGTGTCAAATATAGAATCCAACTTATTCGGAAAAACCACTGCAAGGAACCGATTGAAGGCGAGGGCGAAGATCGTTGGATACTCCACAGCGTACGATGTTTGAAAGAGTGTGCTTAGCATCTGAACCGCGCTTTTAAGGAAATTTAAAAACTTTTCAGAAAAAAGAATTCGACGGCTATTTTATAAATCCGTCATCGCTGTTCGTGACAGATACAACTTGAAACGGAAGTTGGAAATAGAAAAGAATGTACGTCATGAATTTTTTCATCCACAGTTCTTTCGACCTCGCTCTACAACGTTCCATGTGCTCCAGTAACTCAGACAAATTTCACTACACTAGTTAATTTTTTCGCCAGTGGACAAGACTAAAAAACTGTAAAAGAAAAAGGGAATTATGAAATAGTTGTGGCTGAGTAAAATATCTTGAATACGCCTACAGAAGAAATTGCCATGAGGAACGCAACTGTAAACTCTCACCAAATTTAGCGTTGGATGAATGGCAGGAGTACGGAGAGTGAGGACCACTACAGCGACTTGAGCTCCACAATTCACGGCATCAGCAGCGGAGCCAAAGAGGATGATTCGATAGCCGGAAAGAATCCATAGACCTTTAGATCGTCGAATAACCTGTAGATCGTTTGGTACGCCGTGAGAAGCGCCATGAAGATTTTATAAAGGTAATGTTTGAAAGTTCTCTTCTATTTAAAAATAGACGCAGGAATTCTCTGGACTGCTTTTTTATTAACCTCTGCATTAAGCAACAAATCGCTATTTTCTTCGCAAACACACGAGATTACAATTTGAGCTTTCGGTATCTACTATTGGCCGAACTTGGACTCCGGGCCAAAATGTCTCAACACAGATTGCTACTTTGTTCTTTAATTGCGAAAAAGCTGACCCTCCAGTCAGCGGATTTCGCCTTTTTCAGATCCGCTTGTTGTAAGTGCTCCATCGCGCATTTTACGTGAGCACCCACATCAAGGCTGATAGAAGGCGGCTTTGAGAAAGGCGGAATCCACCAAGTGGTCGGGTCCTGTTTTTCTCAAAAATAAGAAATGAAGTAACAACTATGTTCGTACTTATTAAAGAAGAAAAGAATTAGAAGCATATTCGACTAATGCGTTTAATTAACGCAGCAATTAAAGACTCTTCGAGAAGTTAAGGCAACATCGCGCGTATTCTTACCAGTATCATCTGCAAATTCAGCAGCAAAAGAGTAGAGCCCAAGATTATATAGAAAATGAAGAAGTGGTAGTGAAACGGGTAGTCGTACTTGTACATGTTCTTCTCTGAAAGCGATGTTGCACTCGGTTGTTTCCAATTGAAAGGTAGAAAAAATTTTCAACATGAACCCGGGCGACGTCTCGAAAACCAACAATATATAGTGGTGCATCATATAGAATTATACTGTAAATAAAAAGCAACATGTAAAAGAACACTCGAGACATACATATTTCTAGAAGAAAATTTTTCTCTTTGCGTTAATTTTAGTTAGTTAGTTAGGTCGTGATCCTCTAAACTGCGGCTGTCAAACAACTACAAACATGCTGGTGGTTGATGTTATAAATAAAGAGGAGATCCTTCTTTGTAGATCTTAATACCAGTGTGCCTAATGGGTGTTATTCTCTTTTACCCTTTTTCAATAGTTAAATATTAGGTGGGCTATGTCGCGTAGTAACACTACGGTAACAGAAAAAAATCGCACTACACTGCTTTTTAAACCGGCTTGCACTCAACCTTAGTGCAGATAGTGAATAGCTCGCCATTGTCTCGATAAGTGCACACGTGGCTGTTGTTATATATTATTTATCCAAAAGAACTAACGTTCATGCGCATTTTGTCTTTCTTAGAGCCTGAAAGTTTTAGTTGACAGAAATCTGATCAGCCAAATACCTATTTAATCTCAACAGAGAAGGTACAAAACGTAGGTTTCAAGGGGAGTGAAACGGTTTCTCCACAGAGCACTCGCTCCCTGAGAGTTGTCCACTGACTATTCCACATGGTAGTGAACCACTTTGACGTTAAAATATCAATCACAGGTATTTTGCGAGATCTCGCGTGATGATGGGGCATTGCTCTCTGGGGCTCATTTTGGGATTCTTAGAATCTAACCAGAATGGTCTTCGCGGTGACGTTTTAGATCCCTGAGCGAGGATGGTGAGTTCCACTTAAGCACCATGCGCCGTATGTATTTATGTCCCATATGCGCCTAAGTGGAATACTTTCTTCTGCTCAACACTCACTGTTTAAGAGTTCCTCTACAAAAAGTTCAGTTGTTGTGAATGAACGACATATAATAACAGCTTCATGTGTGCTAATCATCAGGAAAGCAGCGATTTATTCATCAATGCCGAGGCTTATAGGTCTACCTTGAGAATTGTAGGTAATGAATGTATATTCTCTCGTTCAGAGACTAGCCCGAGGTTAATAAAAAGCATTATTCGGCTAATGATTCGGCTTATTTGCGTTTTCACAGCAGATTGGTGCGAATCGATTGTTTACAATTGTTCCTCTTTACGATGTGGGTCTTCGTGATCTCTTCGTGTTCAATCCTGTAGGCCACTGTTTGAATGAAGTAGCCTCCGGCAGTGCTCCTTTGCAGAGCACGACTCTTGATGCTGATGGTCTGTTGGTAATAACTCATTTCTCTCCTGAAAGTCTATTCTGCCGCAGACAGTATCATAATCAGCTAACACAGGCAGAGGTAATATTTTCTAAAAGCTCACCTTTATTCCGCCCCGTCATTACAAAGGTTTCTGATGTGTGAGATTCCGTGCTCCAGATTGTTCGACCCGATACGATCAAAAAGACCAACATCAAAAGAATGAAAAACGGTGGTCCATTGGCTGGGGTCGAGTCAGCTCTCAAGAAGACGAAGGCGCCGAAACATCGGCCGAACTATGTTTTTATCAACCTTGTGTTAACTTACCAGTGAGAGAATATGCACAGTATTGTAATATCAACCACTTGTTCCAAGGATTCAGCCACGGTGCACCAATTAATTACTGTAATCAAGTCATCGTGTATTTGAGGTTGCAAAGAATTGCCAATAACAATATATATATATATATATGCATATAAGACGGATTATAAAGGATAAAAAAACTCTCAGCGTTGATCAATCCCTGAGGGGTGCGCCATGCATTCGACTTCATTAACTATCGCTGGAGATGACTGAGTGCATATCCGCCCTTACAATGACTCGCGATATCGTACCGATCTATCTAGCCAGTGCTGCTATCCTCCCAGACAAGTCTGGTACCAATTTGTCGAACCGCGGAGAGATGGAAGGCATGAGCCGTGGGTGCGGGGGCGGGAATCTATCCCACGTGCGTGCCGGAGTGGCGCCTCCAACCACTGTGTCACACGCGCCCAATACGGATTATATAAAATAGAAAATAAATAAAAATATAGCAGCGGCACAAAAGCTTTTTGAAAGCAGACGATGGCACTGTGATAAAAAAAAATTGAATTACAGGCTCTATTGATAATTATACGATTGAAATTCTTCAACAAAACTGTGACCAGGTGGAACTCATGAAGTAAATGAATCGACTCACTTCTGCTGAGCCCATTAAGGTAGTTTTGAACGAAATTTACTGTTCGATGAAAAGGTTTAGCATGATGAAACGCAATACGTTTAACGTTCACTGACTCTAGTTATTTCTAATTAGTTTCTTATTTTAGTTTGATAATTGGTAGGTAATAAGCAGGATAATAAGCTGATTTTCTGCAGGCAGGCTTCAAAAAAGCTCTTTCCTTTCTTGCATGCGGGCAAAATCGTCGGCGTACCTCCTTTGGGTGCAAAGCTTTAAATGTTATAACTGATCAATTTCTGGAAGAAATACCTCAAGTTGATTAAGACAGAAGGAACTTTCCCATTGCGTTGGTCAGAGTTCGCTTTGTAATTCTATAACAATGCACTCATCTTCTTTCGCTTTCGATATATTAACGGCAAATCTTTCATGGTGCTCTTCCAGTGCCTTTTTTAATCCGATCTCGATATATGATATGCAGATGGAAAGCTGCAACAAGTAGTTTTTTTCAGTTACCACGTTCCTAGGAATCCTTTCAAAGCCTATTCTATGCACTTTAGCTCTTTATAATATAGTTATTGCATTAACTGTGTAGCTAACAATTATTTAGCGTTAGAATTACAGACATCGAGACAGCAATTTCATAGGCTAACAGCTTTAAACTTTAAGGAGTTACGAAGCCACAGAAGAGTTAACGAGGCACGGTGCAACGTTGGTTTAGAAACTTTCGTCGTGGCGAATTCGGCTGTGAAGGTAAGGAAACTCCTGCTATGTACGACCATCTGCATAGATACATACATACATATATACACATACATACATACACACACATACGTACATACATACATACATACATACATACATACATACATACATGCATACATATATACATACATACATAAATACATGCATACATGCATACATACATACATACATACATACATACATACATACATACATACATAAATACATACATACATACATACATTTGGAGCAGTGAAAATGTGTTGACACCTCTACACTTGTAATTGAAAAAACATAGCTAAAGTACGTTTTGATGTAGGAAACTGCCGTAAATTGCTAATACCTTACAAGCGTAGTGTTACTGTTCACATTTATGCATATCGATATAAAATTATTGCTCAATAGTATACTATTTCTTATTTGTAGGAACTTTCATGGTGTGGAGAAAATTCGCTTTGCTAGCCGAGAAATTTTGCACGCAGCCTTTTTTTTATAGCCTTTGTTCCCCAATGTGAACTATTGTCGAAAAAAATCAGCAACGCAGCACCGTTCTGCTTACCATGGGTTCGTGCTCACTCACATTGCGTGATTCTTCCACTGCAAAAATCTGCGACTTTCCACTATCTCTCAGAGCTACTCTGTTATGATAAGGTGCTTATAAATCCTTGTATACTAAGATTGTTAGACGATATTTAAAATATTCCGACGGCATCCCTGGAATGCATAGACCCGCATTTTTAATGGAACTCTGGAACTGGAACTTGTACTCTTTAGTAAAATCATTTTAACCGAAGCATGTTGGTTTAATGTTAACAGCGGCCGTTATTCTCGCATTGTACGTCTCGTTGTAGCAGTTGTCAGTGGAAAAATAGGCTTTCTAATCAGTTAATTTCACCGAACAATAATAAGCTCGAAGTAAAATGCACGACCTTCTACGAATTTGGAACGCGGACTTTTTGACTCTGCCACAGAGCGCGGTCTTAAACTTGGGTAACTTATTCATTAATAGCAATAATAATGGAATAACAGCGATTTTTCGATACGAATGCGATACAAGCGACAATATGATGGTATGGTTAGCAAGGGAGGGTGAGGGTAGTGGCGAGAGAGTAGCGTTTCCAAAGGATGGTGATGTAATATGACAAAACACTTTCACATATAGAACACAACTCAAGAAGAGGATTCAGAAGTAAGTGGCGGCGCTGTAGCGATTCACAGCAAATGGTTGGTAATAAGAGTGGCTTATGTGGTAGATTGAAGAAGTAATATGACAAGCAGCTATTGGCACGGAATAGGCAATGACTAAGACATCGGTGATTGGAGAGGGAGGTGCAAAGCCCTTCACTAACGTTACGGTTGCTTATATTAATGGAGAGCTTGGCACTCGGATTCTCACACGTGAAATAAGAATGCAAGAGGATGATCACTGTAATAGCACTACTTGAGCGAATTGTGTAGGACTATTGATGGTGCTTATATACCACGTGGTGATATGCAGGGTATTGGTAGATGAAGGTAAAGCATGTTCAAATGGTGGTTCTTGAAAGCTTCCCAGTTAGTTCAGTTACAGGTAGAACCTCTTACACCTAAAGTTCGTGTTAAGGCTACAAATATTTCACCTAAAGAGTTCATGTGAAAGCAATTCCATAGTTTCTAAGGAAAGTTCATGCGAATGCGGCACATTAACTTGCCAACAAGGCCCTGGTTCTGAAAATCAATTATTAATATGATATCCTAGAAGCGAATTACATTTAACTTTGTATGTATACATATATGATTTAACGAACTGCTCTTGTTTAGACGACGCGTAGTTGGAATAAATATTCTTATTGTTATTGTTGTTGTTGTTCGATGGCTAACGTTATGCCACTAATCCTTCCTGAGAGCTTAGACGTATTGCACGTAACAATACCCTCACAATTCGGATAATTCTGCGAAATCTATAGTATTGGTGAAGATCCAAAATGTAAATGAACACCAATTTTCTATAAATAGAGGCGTAGGCGGTATCGGCGTTCTCGTCAACACGAGTTTATCCATGAACATCGATTCATTCGAACAGTTTACAACGCGAATAAGACGTTTACGATTAAAAAGGTGTAGATCAACACCGGCTTTGACAATCTTCGTTGTTTGCGCGCCAACATCAAACTATGACAAAGAAGAAGTCGGAGAGTTCTACATGGACTTGGAGAGGTTCTACAGAGAAGATCATGCATTCTTCAACATCACCATTGGAGATTTCAATGCCAAGATCGGACCAAAAAGATCGTCTGAGGAAGGTCACATTGGGACCCACGGATTAGAACGGAACGAACAGGGTGAGTGGCTCTCTGAGTTTATCATGGAGACCAAGATCCATGGGTAACTCGCAATTCCAGAAGCCCCACCCTCAACGCTGAACGTGGGAATCTCGCAATGGAGAGTTCAATGACGACATAGACCACATCATAGTAAATAGAAAGTTTTGCCTAACCGATATCGCTGTCGTGTCGAAATTCTACAAGGGATCAGATCACCGTCTCTTTCGTGCAAGATTTTATTTCTCGCGGAAAGAAGAAAAAAGCTGCTATATTCAAAAACCGATATCCCAGACCCACTACAAACTAAGGCTTATTCAACTCATTAATTGGCTGTTGGGAAGATGCCGTTGTCGACAACATCGACGAGGAATATGATCGGCTCATTGAACATCTTCACGTTAGCGCCATGAAAGCTGAGAGCTCGAAGGTCAATCGATCATGGAGTGGCTTTTTAAGACCACTTTTTCTTACCTCGTAGTAACGTAACTTATTTCGTTCGTTATGAAGGGTAGCTTGAAAGGAACCCTACCTAGATTTCAGGAACTATTTCACGAAGAGTTTCGTAGCCATTGTAAATGGCTTATTTTTGTGCCAAACGTTCGACCTGTGGGCAACCGTGAACTGATGTCCTAGCTTGCGAAACAGTGCACACAGGCGATAAAAGACGATCTTGAAGAGAGAAGAGCAGCAGTAATGGTCGAAGCTGCAGAGGCTGGGAAAAGCATTTGCAAAGCCCGCCGAAGCTTCGCCAATTACAAGAACAAGATGATTGCACTCCGACGCCCAGACAGAACAATAACAGCGTTCAGAAAGGCAATGGAGAAAATTATCCACGATTACTACTCAGATCTCTTCGATAGCCACGTCCACCTCCCGTCTTATGAAATAAAAGTGGATCGATATGTTGTACCACCGGTTCTCCCTTCCGAAATCCGACATGCCATTTCGTCGGTGAAAAATCGAACAGCACCAGGTCTAGACAGGATAAGATCATTACACCTTAAGAACCTTCTGCCAGTCCTCGTAAGCACACTGGCCCGGCTCTTCACACGTTACCTGTCTGGATGCAAGGTCCCTACCCAGTGGAAGACCAGCAAGACCGTGTTGTTGTTCAAGAAGGGGGACCTACAAGATATAGGCAACTATCGCCCAATCTGCTTGCTGTCTGTCGTCTACAAACTTTTCACTCCAGTCGTCCTAAACAGGATTGACAGAACACTGGACGAAGGACAGCCATGCGAGCAAGCAGGGTTTCGAAAAGGATTTAGTACGATGGACCATATCCACACGAAAACGAGGCTTATTGAAGTATGCCAAGAGTGTAGAAGACCCTTCTGTCAGAGTTTTAAACGAAGAAACTAGAAGAAAGATGTGATGCTGGACGAGTCCCTAGAGCGAGCAGGACCCACTGGGCTACTCTTACACGATACAGAGAAAGATGGAAGGTTTAGTGGCGCCGGCTCCAGTTATTCGACGATCAGTACAGATTCTCGACTGATACATTACCGGTGATACAGATGATTAGCGTAGATTCTCGACTCCTAAAAAAGTAAGCCACCAAGTTTTTTATTTTCTTCTGTCTTATTTTGATACACTTAATGCAAACCAAGCATGTCAGGTTGCCAGGAATTCCACTGTGGCTTCGCTGAAACGTTCGATGAAGAACACTTAAAACCTTAGTGAACATCGTGTAATCTTGATTTCCTTGCAGACGATACATTAAATGCGATCCTACTGCGCTCTACGGACTTCTACTTAGGTGAATTTGTGTGCATTGCAAGTTTTATCATCTACCTTATCATCGTCACCTTTCTGCTGTGAAACGTATGTTAATTCTGCTTTATACATTTAGTTTTTTTAGTACATTTTTTTACTCGTTCATTACTCTACAATATTCTTTTTTTATAGCCTTTGTTCCCCAATGTGAACTATTGTCGAAAAAAATCAGCAACGCAGCACCGTTCTGCTTACCATGGTTTCGTGCTCACTCACATTGCGTGATTCTTCCACTGCAAAAATCGTTGAGCTTTCAACAGTCTAACCATTCTCAGAGAGTAGGGAAGGGTCAAATTTACACGCACTACTACTCACCTAAACGTTTGCATTACCTCTGTAGAAAAAGAATGGTACGCAAATCTTTAAACTTTGATAAACAACCTCTTTTGAACACTAATGGTTTTCTTTGTTTTAGTGATACTACCCCTCCTACTAGTCTTGCTGGTAGGTCGCTCAGTAAATCATGAGATCGACTTTGTACAAACCTCGGCAAAAATGATCGATATATGTATACATATATGATTTCACGAACTACTCTTGTTTAGACGACGCGTAGTTGGTATAAATGTTCTTATTGTTATTGTTGTTGTTGTTCGATGGCTAACGTTATGCCACTAATCCTTCCTGAGAGCTTAGACGTATTGCACGTAACAATACCCTCACAATTCGGATAATTTTGTGAAATCTATAGTATTAGTGAAGATCCAAAATGTAAATGAACACCAATTTTCTATAAATACTCACCGTGCTGCTGGACCACTCCTGTGTTGTGTACGGAGGTTGTAGGTGAGACTCACCCATTGGGAGGTGTGTCAAGAAATTATTCTGAGATAAGGTGTCATACCACTTGTGACAGTGCGAGGTCTTCATCTTTTCGTTTTATCTCTAGATTTTTGAAATTTATCCTAAACGGCTCAGAAGCGTTGCGCGTTGATGTTTTCAACTACTGCACTAGGATCCGGACAGTCAATCATCGCCATTCTGCTTTCGTGTCTATGTGTGCCTAGAGGAGTGCTTTGTCAAAGTTTAACATTCTTATTTAAACGTTTTTTGTGCGTGCACAAATTCTTCTACCTATTTTTTCTATTTCTTCTTCACCGCATGCGTATAACGTATTGGTGCGTGTTCCACCTGAACTCACGCAGCTCTCGTCGCTCTCATTGGGGCAGATCACACAATTTTCTCAGCTGCACAATCGATCATGGAGTGGCTTTTTAAGACCACTTTTTCTTACCTCGTAGTAACGTAACTTATTTCGTTCGTTATGAAGGGTAGCTTGAAAGGAACCCTACCTAGATTTCAGGAACTATTTCACGAAGAGTTTCGTAGCCATTGTAAATGGCTTATTTTTGTGCCAAGTTTAGCGATCCTTTCCATCCCTCTTTTCCTGTGCGCACATTTTTAGCTGCTCGGTAAATGTTCTTGATGAGTGAAGGATGAGAGGACAGGCAAGAATGATAAGGTACAGCGTCATCGACCTCATCGAGAATAGACGATACCACCCACTCAACGTCGTTTGTGACACTGGAGAAGAACTGTTCTTCGAAACATGCTACAGTAGAGGAGTCTTCGGGGCTGCAGTTGAAATCACAATGTTTTACTTTTTTTGCCGAATACAATTTTTACGGAACGGCATTAAGCGAAATACAACCACAAGGCTGCTAACATATTTGCAAAACTCCGGATGTCTGCGTGACGAACAAGACCATCCACGATAACTCGTGATTCCAAAAGCTCCACTGTTAATGCGTGACCAATGGAGAGTACCATAAAGAAATAGCGAATAGAAGGTTTTCTCTTACCGATGTATCTGTTGAATCCATCGCTTCTTTCGTGCAAGATTTTATTACTTGCGGAAAAGAGAAAAAGGCGCCAAATTCAAAAAACGAAGTTTGCAAACCATTATAAACTGGGACTTATTCAATTTGCTAGTCGGTTGTGGGAGTATGCCATTCTCGACGATGAACAGGAACGACTCATTCAACATCTTCACATGAGTGCTATGAAAGATGAGATTTCGAAAGTTATCAGGAGACGGCTGCCTCTAGAAACACTCAAGCTGATACGCCAGTTTGGAATCGTACGAGTTGTCGGCAACGCGAACTGACGTCCGAACTTGCAAAATAATGGAAGCAGGCGATAAAGAAACATCTTGAAGAAGGAAGAGCAGCAGTAATGGTCGAAGTTGCAGAGGCTGGGAAAATCATTCGAAACGCTAACCGAAACTTCGCCAATTAGGAGAGGATTGCCCTCCGATGTCCAGACGGAACAGTTACAGCGTCCAAAACCGCAATGAAAAAAATCATTTATGTATTCTACTCATATCTCTTTGGTAGACCCCTCCACTTTTCGTCATATGAAATAAAGAAGGATGGATATGTTGTACCACCGGTTTTTCCTTCCGAAATTCGTCATGCTATTTCTTCGGTGAAAAATCGAACGGCACCAGGTCCGCACAGGATAAGACCAGAACACCTTAAGAAAATTCGTCCAGTTCCCGTAAGCACACTGTCTCTGCTTTTCACACCTTACTTGTCTGGATGCAAGGTCTCTACTCAGTGGTAGAGCAGCAAGACCGTGTTATTGTTCGAGAAGGGAGATATCGGCAACTAACGCTCAGACTGCTTTCTCTCTGTCGTATACAAACTTTTCATTCAAGTCGTCCTTAACAGGATTGATAGAACACTAGAGGACGGACAGCCATGTGACTAGGCGTGGTTTCGAAAAAGACTAAGATCGATTGACACCATCAACGAGTACAAGAGACCTACCTGTCTCACTTTCATCGATTTAAAGAAGGCATTTAAGTTAACTGAGGCAGAAGCAGTTATGAAAGCCCTTGATCGAGAAGCCCATACTCAGCATACAAGATTTTCTCGTGAGCGATGCAAAGATTTCACAACTAATATCTCTATTCCACAGCGATACTAACATCGACGTCAGAGGAGGGGCTAGGCAACTACTATACTATACGCCAAAATTGTTTTCCGCCACCCTCGACAACATTATGCAAACACTAGAATGGTATAACATGGTAGTGAAAGTCGATGGTCAGCAATTACACCATCCTCGCTTTACTGATGATATTGTTCTTATAACACCAGACATTAGCCAAGCGGAACCCATGCTTGCCGATTTTGATAGAGCCTGTGGAAAGACTAGTGTTCGACTATTTCTCACAAGAACGATGTTTATGAAGAACGCAATGGTTTCGTATGCCTAATTCATGCTCAACGGTACGAACATCTCCGATTGCTCCAGCTATGTCTGTCTAGGTCGCCAAGTCAAGCTTATGAGCGACTTAGTTCTAGTGTTAAGTAGGAAGAAACGAGCGGCGTAGAAAACTTTCAAGAGCATCGAGTATATAGTAAAAAAGCAGGGTGCACCCAACTCCGTGCCTATTTTTTAACTCAACGGTTTTTTTCTACTTAACTAATACCTGAGAAACCTGGTCGCTGACTAAGGAGGATAAAAAGTCCCTCAGCATTATTGAACGCGTAGTCAAAAGGGCTGGAAGAATCCCATATCACACAACTGAGAGAAGGAATTCGAAGCTCCAATCAGCAACAAAAGTTAAAAAAGACGCCGTTTTGCATGCCAAACAGTTGAAGATAAGATGGGCCAGATACGTAATGCGTGTGAACTACAACCAATGGATAGTAGTCGCTAGTGACTGGATTCATGGAGATGATAAATGTCTCTTAGCGTTGATCAATCTCTGAGAGATGCGCCACGCACTCGACTTTATTAAGTGTAGTTCGAAGGTTATTGAATGCATATCTGGCCTTTAAAATGAATCGTGGTGGGATACATGCAACGAGCTAGAATTGCAATCTTCCCAAGCAGGTATGGTACCAATTTGTCTACTTCAGAGAGATGGAAAGCTTAACGAGATGGACGGAGGATTATTCCTACGTGAATGTTGTAGGGCGCTTCCGACCAGTGCGCCACAAGCACCACAAGCGGACGTGTGTTAGTAATCATTAATTATTGAAAAGCACTGGATTCATAGCATTTCCTCAACTTTCCATCCTTTTCGTGTAGACTCTAGTAACTATTCCTTAAATAGGTTCTATTTCTATGTTGCCTTATATCTTCTACAATAACTGTTGTACTTGTAATAGTTATACATCTATTCTCGCACAACCTCTGAATTGTATCACAACGGCCGTTTCAAACATTTGCCTCGCAGTTGGGCTAGAAAAGAATACTGTAACTTCTTTGTATCTTCGCTTTTCTTTGTCCGACGATTCGGGCAATGAATAAGCCGCTAACTCCAAGTACTTTCAAGAATCGGCCGTTTCCGTGCACTTTCTATATAAGCCTTTGTATGGCTTTCATGTGCCCTTTAAATAAGAAATTGTAATCACTGAAAAAGTGCATAACCACTCTTTGAGCACTGCCTCTGATCCCCTCTGTAAAATCCCACCCATTACAGACCTAGGAGCACAATTAGACATCAAAGCCAGTGCCTGTGTTCCAATTGCCTAGTGTTTGACTTTCAATTTTTCAGTGCTTGTCTTTCAATCTTCCAATGCTTACCATCCAGTCCCTCATTTCCTCGGTGATCCAACTGCAAAGTCCGCTTAGCTTCCTTCAAGTGTATCCCTTGTTCTCATTTCAATCTTTCTCGCATCCGCCCAGCTAACCATATAACGTCACACATCACATATTATTATTGTTTTGTGGTAATTACTATAAACTGTTATAACCCAAACTTCACGACAGTTACGGAAAAGGTCTCGCGTGAGGAATTCATACAAAATCGAGCATTCCACGTAGCGTTGGCTGAGAAAGGTGAAATCCGATCGACTTCTTAATCCACTGGCCAAATAGGACTTAGACAACGAGCTCAAAACATATTGAGCGCTATGTTTCAACAGGTCAAAATTTAAGTCGGATTTCAACCTGTTTTTTTAAGCTGGATAGTCTCAAAGTGGAATATCACCAGTATAACTTCTGTCACCCTGTAGCTCCGTTAATCGTCGAGTGACTCGAGCGAGCACTATTAAATCTTCCATTTTTCCGTATCGTGTGCAAGAGTAGCCAGTGGGTCATGCTTCCTCTAAATACTAGTTGAACACCATATCTTTCTTCCACGCTTTTCGTGGAAAACTCCGACTATCGTGTAGGTGGTCTTTCTGCGGTGCATTTGACATCCGGAAGAATCCGTTCACAAACGGCTATTGTCTACTGGTTGTCGTTCATACGCATTACGTTTCCTGGCCCACCTTATCTTGGACTGTTCCAGAACAGAACGGTATCTTTGATTTGTGGTCGTCGACAGTTTTGATTTCGCAACCATTTGCGTTGGACGGGATATTCAAGCTTTTTCTGTTCAAATGCTTGCGCGGTCTGCAACGCTGAGTGATCATTTACCCTGTTGACAAGGCGACCAGGCCTCTGTCATATACACTAAGACAGGAAGAATCGTGGGTTCGAAAAGATAGGCACAGAGCCGAGTGTTTTTTTTTCTGCTGCATTTTTCGACGCCTTTTGAAGCCTCCCAAGTCGTTCTATTCTTCATGCTCTACTGGTATGCTCTGGAGCTAAGTTGTTCATCATTTTGATTTTTCGACTTAGATAGACAACTGAAGCATTCGCAAATATTCATTCCATTTGGCGTGAACAAAACACCCTTAACTAACCGGTTTCACATAAACATCACTTTTGAGAGATTTAGCCGAAGACCAGTCTTTCAACAGCCTTTATCAAACTCGGTAAGCATTTTTTCTTCTTGGCCAATGTTTGGTGTTGCAGAGAACGATGTCAACGAAGAAGGCGTAACTACTAACCAATAATTTTCACTGCCACGTTGTCCTTATAGAAAACATTACTCACCAACATTGGAACATTCTCTATGTAAAACATTTCAAATACTGTTTCTGGTCACCTTATTTCCATGACTATCTGATAACCTTATGTCAAACATTTCGAGTACCGTTCCCGATGACAATCTCATAGCCTGATGTCTAACATTTCGTTGGCGGTTATCTTATAAAAAATATCTTCTGTTACAGTCCTACGCTTTGAATATCGTTCAATCAGATTGCAGTGCTTGAGAAATGCTTCCAAAACCCCTTAGTGGCAAACCGTCTTTTCGCCTACTATAGCCTGACTCCGCACAGCACAAAGGATACATAAACGGCTCCATGGTTAGCTCTCTCAGTTCACAGCAATGTTTGCCAAGTCACCATATCCTTTCCTCAAATCCATCTCATGTAGTAGAAGTCATATGACAACCTCTTCACTCCTAAGCAAACTGAACACCAGTGATCAGGCTGCGCCTTTTCATTATTGAATCATTGTTGTATTAACTGTGCAGTTGTATTGTTATGCTATAATAGCTGTACAATTATGATAAACGGATTAATTACCTAAGTTTTAGATGTTTCGTATTGTGGCTTCTAATCACAAAAATTCCGGAGTGGCACAGACAAAGGAGAGCAGCTAATTCCGACCGAATCATCTTAACTACTTGGTATTCCTATATCAACGAGCCGTCCCAACAATTTTGCTGCATTGGCCGCTTGAAAGGATCCGTTAGGTCAAGCAGGTCACAAACAAGTACGTTAACTCTACAATCATGTCCAACCTAACACTACCAAGTATCAAGCGGATACTTACATGGCATACTTACCAATTACAAAGAGTTCTAATGCAACTGAAAGACGCGCAGTTAGAAGAAATCATTATTCAAAACCTGCAAGAAGAGATAACGCCCACCGTTATTTACACGAGAATACAGAGAATCGAAAAGACACACCCGACGCTATCAAATATTAAAGACGAGTTCGCACAATAATCGAGTGCAGCGGAAGAAGCGATTGGAAATACTTTCAAACCTTGTACTCCTCCATGCTCGAATCTATGGTTTCAAGGCTCACACTGAGCTTTTCAACACATCCCACAAACCCTTTACTACGAACAGTGGGAAAGATTAATCCACCGTCACTGCGGTCGTGAAAAATCTGGAGCTAGCCACAATCCCGATCTCAACATTCAACGGCGACATATGGGAAGACGACAACTTTTGGGAACCTTTCAACCTAAACGTATATTTACAAAATTTTTTCGAGCTACAAAAATTTAAATACCAAATTAGCTTTTTAAAAGGAAAACCTCTACAATCGATAAAAAAGCTTCAACTCACTAGACAAAACTACACAAAGTCAAAGAATTTCTTATCAATAAATACGGTAATGCTGAAGACCACGGATCTCCCTCATATAAGGGATCTCGAGCCGGTTAGTCGCTAGGCTTCGTGGGGCGTTTCCAGGTGGCAGATAGGTGGTTAATCGCAGACCAAAAGCGATCTTTGCTTCCCTGAGAAGCAGATGAATCCAGGGGATGGACTCCCTGTTTCTGCTGCGCCGATTATAAGCTCCATGTCCACTCTGGGAGAGTTTGGCAAACTACCCGTGAGCATATCAAGCCCTACGTTTAGCGCCCACCAAGTTATACGTGAGCATTAAAATGGTAAACACAGTAAAAAAAACGAGTCTCATTCTTCTGACTCCGAAAGAGCCCCAACGTCACTGCGTTGGGTAGGACGAGTACGGAGATTCGGCTAGAATTTTATGGCCAATGGAAGAGCCTGGATTACAGAGAACAATGGTGACAATCTGTACCTACAACGCACGTACCCCTGCATCCGAGTACTCGATAAAAGACTTGCCCGTGGAAGAAAGAACGGCAAGGCGTGACGTCATCAGCATAGCCAAGACAAGACGGCCCCACCCATTCAGCTCCGTCTATGACACCGGAGAAGAACTGTTCCTCGGAACATGCGACCGTAAAGGATTCGGCGGCGTCGGAGTTCTCCTCAACAGGAGGTTATCCATGAACATCGATTTATTCGAACAGCTTACAACCCGAATCGGACGTTTGCGATTAAAAAGATCTGGATCAATACCGGCTTTGACAGTCTTCGTCGTTTACGCGCCGATATCTAACTTTGACCAAGAAAAAGTCGAAGCGTTCTATATAATCTTTGAGAAGTTGTATAGAGGAGAGTGAATATCCTTTCTTCATGGTCATTATTAGAGCTTTTAACGCCAATATTGGACCAAGAAGAACGTATGAAGAACGTCAGAGTGGGGCGCACTGTCAACAAAACAGGGGAAAAGATCGGACTGCGCATGAATAGAAAGAAGATCCATTTCATAAGAAACCCATGGTGCGAAGGCGAAAAAATTGAATTAGATGGCTCTCTCATTGCAGAGACCACCTCGTACGTATACCTTCTGCGATCAATAAACATGGAAAACAGAACAAAAAAGGAACTAGATGGAAGAAGGAGAGCAGCTTGGGCTACATTCCGACTTATCAAGGAAGCCACCGAGCAACTGAAGGACCCGAAAATTCGCGCTCATCTCTTTGATTGTACGGTTCTCCCAGCTCTCTGTTGTGCTGCAGAGATGTGGGTTGATACCTTAAACACGTCAAGAATGCTTTGCACTAATCACAGAGCGTTTGAGCAATGTCTTCTGAAATATAACCGGCACTCTCAATACCTAGTACCACTCTCAATATGGGCAAGAAATACGACATTGTGGCTTATGCTGAAATTTAAGCTTAACTAGGTCCAGTGCGGATTTTTGCTCTCTAGACCATTCCTGTTGTATAACGGCTACAGATACGACCGTTGAAGTAAAAAGTTGAGTCAGATAAAGACATGGAGCCTCTTTTGGTTCAGTGATTAACGTGAGGGCCACCGGAAAGGGTGATCGCGGGTTGGAAGCGCAACTACAGTTGCGGGTTTTGTTCATATCTCAGCAGCATCCTTGTGGTTGAACAAAGCATATTTGGTGTTTTTCAAAGATTTAAAGCTGCTTGGAATGTAGTGGATTACAGAATTAGTTACAAAGCATGTTCTTTAAACCGAATGTCGTTTAACCTCGGTAATAATAATGAATACCTTCCGTAACTGTTAAGTCACCACGAGGTTGATAGACATGTTTATTTTTATGACATTTCGAAGTCTTCTTCTTCTTCTTCTTCAGAACCAATGATTCGAGTCGATGCCCACAGTTGTTCTTCTTAACGTAGTCGTATCGAGTCAATTCTTCTTTGGTAGAATCTTAGTGTCGGGGTTAAATAAGGGCCGATTTGAAAAATATTGTTTTGCTACTTGCTGTTTGCTAGCTAACATAGTACCGAATGCAGTAAAATGAATTTCCGTTGAAAAGCAAATTATTATCACCAGACAATCGTTGTCGGCAGCAACCGTCCACACAAAAGCGCTCTGCCAGATGAGGTTGCCTCTTATGAGCGGTGCTCCACTAATGAAGTTTCGGCTCGGTACGACTGTTAAAATGCTATATCGAGAAGACGAACAAATGTGGACTATCGTCTCCGATCAATGGCTCTGAAAGACGAAGACGTCGAAACGCTAGCAAACAGACATCTTTGTTAGCTTAACAATGCAAGAAAGGTATAAAAAACCTGGTCTAAACTACACCTCTCGATATCTCATTCTGTCGTGATTTTAAGACACTCTCAGTTTCGTCATCGGTTATTACTTGCTCCTTTAAGGTTTCCAAGTTAAAGACTTCTCATCCTTATTCTTGATGCCGTTCTCGACAACATCGACGAAAAAGGCGGTCGACTCATTCATCATCTTAACTTTAGCGCTATGAAAGCTGAGAGTTCGAAAGTCACCAAGAGAGGTCTGTCTCCAAAAACACTCAAACTGATACGCCAGCGTGGAATCACATGAGCTGCAGGCAACGGCGAATTAACGTCCCAACTTGCGAAACATTGGAGACAGGCGATAAAAAAAGATCTTAAAGACAGAAGAGCAGCAGTAATGGTCGAAGCTGCAGAGGCTGGGAAAAGCATTCGCAAAGCCCGCCGAAGCTTCGCCAATTGCAAGACCAAGATGATTGCACTCCGACGCCAAGACGGAACAGTGACAGCGTCCAGGAAGGCAATGGAGAAAATCATTCACGATTACTATTCAGATCTGTTTGATAGCCACGTCCACTTTACGAAATAAACAAGATGGATATAACGCATCACCCGTTCTCCTTTCTGAAATTCGACATGTAGTTTCGTCGGTGAACAATCGAGGAGTGCGATGTTTAGACAGGAAAAGACAAGAACACCTGAAAAAATTTCCGCCAGTCCACGTCAATATACTGGCTCGGCTTTTCACACGTTACTTGTCTGAATGAAAAAGGAAAGAGTTCCGAATTTTCCACCTGGCGTCAACGATCAAAAATCAAAAATTCTGTTAACGACAACCGATGGAAAAGAGCCGTTAGTGACTGGGTTCCTCTGGTTGTCAAAACGTTGCAGAAAGACCACCGACCGATGATCAGAGTTCTTTAGTAAAAGCCTGAAACGAAGATATGATCCTCAATGAGTCCCAAAAGAGAGCAGAACCCACTGGGCTAGTCTTTTACACCACAGGGAAAA
>MQTX01000370.1:7421-38216 GCA_009735665.1 Angiostrongylus cantonensis
TTTCTTTGATGAGCTTACACGAGGTTGATAATAATATTTATTATCGGCTAACGTTTCGATGTCTTCGTCTTCATCAGAGCACGATGTGCGCGATGATATATGTCCGGAAAAAAACAAATAGTTACCAATGACATGACATTATCATTATATCCACCATCAGCATCGTGTATAAAAGGGCACCACTGAATGAGTGTGCCTCATTCGAGGAGACGGACAGCTGAAGAAGACCTGACTCGACACGAAGGCGAAGCCGCCACATCGAGACGAAAGAAATGCGTGGACCATCGACTCGGATCATCGGCTCTGATGAAGACGAAGACGTCGAAACGTTAGCTGATAATAAATATTATTATCAACCTCGTGTAAGCTCATCAAAGAAAGAATGCGTATTGATTAAGCACACCGAGGTTCAAGGAAAGTCGGTTTCGAAGCATCATCTACTTCTATTTGATTTAGTACCGTTTATGATTAGGTCCGATGAATGCTAAAGCTTCCTTCTATAAAATTGAAATTCGTACTTCGAACTACGGTTTGTACTTGCCTTATCTAAAAATTACAATTCCATTGCAATTCCAAGATACTTGCGCTAAAGAGCTTCCGGGTCGTTATCAAAAGGAAGTCGTCAGCTCTTATTGATCTTTGCTACCACCACATGCTAATAGGCATTTTCCAGCACTGATGCGATACCTTGAGTTAGCACATTTGTTGCTGAGTTTACATCTGGTGGCAGTGTCGGAGCTTCGACGGCTTCCGAACCCAAATTTTATGCATAAACCTCCTACTGTAGACCCCATTCCAACACTGAAGACGACAACGATTCCAGTGGACGGTTCAATGGCAAAGTGAGCAGTCGATGGAACGATGGACTTTTTCTCGACATGTGTAACTTGACAAGAAAATGACTGTGTGAATAACCTGTGTGGTCCGCCATTCCACACTTAAAAAAGCTTCCGCTGATGATGGGCAGCAAAGAGAAGAACTGGAGATCTGTGGAAAAAAATTGTTGAAAATCCTACAATCAAAACGAGTGCATAAATATGGAGAAGGTCAACCATATAAAAAGCACTAATCTAAAAGTCTAAGAAAGTAATTTCGTCTTCCATTCGACTCATGGCGAGTGAGAACTGGATGACTGTAAGATTGACCTAACACTTGACTAGATGACTTCCTGAGCATCAAATGGTCATTAGCTGACCAGTGGAGTTAGGTTTTCATCATTCTATTGGCCTTTCATGAGTTTCAAGCTCCATGACTCTCCTTATCGTCTACTTCACAGAACTTCCCTCATTGGAAAAGAAATATAGTGAATTTTACTAAGCATGAAAGCATTTAAAACTTTTTACTAGCGCATTATATTATGACAACTCGACATCATGGACATAACCCTAACTATGGTGACACTCCGACTTTCTTCTGCTCCCCACAGAATGATTCTGTAAAGACGCTGTAGCGCCGTCGTCCGACGAGTGGAAATGCGCCAACATTTTCACCAACGATTTAGCAACGAACGTTTGTGAAGCCAACGTTTCCAGTATTCCTCGAATTTATTAATGAAACGCAAATAAATCCATAGCACAATGTTTTTCCCTCTTTTGCCTAAGCTAATTGAACCCACGTCTAATGTGCTTTTTCTGATAAAAAATCTCCAGAAAATCTGTTTCAGGAACTAGAAATAGTCAATAATATAAGAGAAAAGCAGAGCCAAAAATAAACAAACAAGCGTCTTCCCCAAAGCAAAGTTATGTCTGGTTTGGTGGCAGTAAATGGTGGCTTGTTGATTAGGTATACCAAGTTAAACCAAGTCGGTCCGTTTTTCTTTGGTTTGCGTTTCCGACTCTTCTGTTTTCTTGTTCAACTCTCTCTCGAATCCGAAATTATGTTACCTTAATCTGAATTTTTTTTTGTAGATTTCCATTAATTATCCACTCTGTCCATGAATTGTGCGATGGTAGGAATAGGAGCCACATCACTTTTTGTGGGAAGCTTTGGACCTTCAAACCAATATAAATCGCTTTTCATTAATCGTTTAAATCAATGTTAATTCTTGTGATGCTCTCCAAAGGAATCGGCTCGTTGAGACAGTGAAGATGCTCACAGCGAGGATCATAGGCTGTGGACAATCGCTTCGAATGAATCCCACTATTAAGCAGACGAAGACGCAGAAGCGTTGGCCGAATAAAACTTTTATAATCGTGCTAACTCAGTAATTCAAGAGAACACTGACAAATCATATCAAAGTTAAGGAGAAATCGATTTCTGAAATCTTTTAAATAATTGAAAACGCTCCATTATAGCAGTGAAATCAGCTTTTCTCAGAAAAGTAAAACTTTGAGAACGTCATGTTACTTTATACAAGTATATTTTCATACTAAGCTCAAGGATAAAGGATAAAGCTCTCGGCGTTGATCAATCCCTCAGGGATGCGCTATGCGTTCGACTTCACTAAGCATCGTTTGGAGGTGATTGAATGCATATTTGGCCTTTAAAATAACTCGCAGCGCCCTGCCAATGTATCAAGCCAGTGCTGCTAACCTCCCACACAAGTCTAGTGTTAATTTGCCAACTCTGGAGGGATGGAAGGCTTGGTGGGCCACGAGCACGGGGATCGATTATGAGTGTGTGTTGCAAGGCGCGTCCGACCACTGCGCCACATGCGCCCGTTCATGCTATCTATGGTAAATCGTTTTCTTCGCAGAAGCATAAAGAAAGATATTTTCGAAAGAAAAACGGACTTTGAATATTTCTTTTGTTTATGTTGAGATAATGAGTGCAGGAGTGTCTAATTTGTGAAAAGCACTAAGTGCTAGTAGGTCTTTGAAATGTGGAATAACTACTGCCACATGTTCTCAGACCATTCTGCATGGGCTTTTCCTACGCTAGGATACGAGTTATAAAAATGAGTGACTCACTTGATTCCGCTGTATTTTCCTTCACACTGAAAGCACTGAAGTGCAGCGATGGCACCAATATCGCTAATGGTGAAGAATAACTGGGAAAGAAAAAGCATCCTCTCAATCGTTGGACATCTGAAGAACTAGAGCAGCTGGGTGGAAAATAGTGCGTGACACAAGATAATCACCGGATGCCATAAGGAAATCCATTCACTTGGATTCCTCCTATACTTGTCAGGCAATTTAGCGAAACACGAGCATCGACGACAAAAACAATTGAGTGACTACTTAGGCTAAAGAAGCATATTCGGCAGCTGGAAAAGTGGACAAATCTTAGAATATTTGAAGGCATTTTCTTAAATTGCTGAGCGAATACGAGGTTGGGATAAAAGTTCTTAGATTATATTTAAGCCAAATAGAGCTTTTACGTCAACCCCATGTTAGCTTAATAGTCTAAGAAAATGTGAGTTATGCTAAGGTTAAATGATCGCGGGATTCGAAGATTTTGGGTAGCAGGAATTTACAGAATGTACCCATCAATCAAACAAAAATCGCCATTCAACTGTGAATCTTTCAATGCTTTGTAAAGTTTAACGTTGTTAGAGGCAACGATTTACAACTCAGAAAATGAAACTTTGCCAGAATTTAATGGTAAAGAAAAGTAATGTGTATTAAGAAAATGTTCTGTATTACGAGAAGATTGCAGAAATATTGTAAATCAAACATCATGAACTCTGGCGTTCAGACGTCTGGTGGCTGGCGCTTTTCTTAGTAGGAGAGAATGAATTGCGCACTGGGCGGACTACGGGAAGGACCAACTTCAGCAGAATTTAAAAACGTTCATTAAGGAAGCAATGTCCTTAACTGGGAACCAAACGCATATGCAAAACGCGACGGTTGTGGATGATAAATGCAAGGAAACGAATTCTGTGAAAAGACTGCTGGGACCCACACAAAATGTGATGTCAGATCGTATAGAAAAGGTGACGGCCAAGAATTACTCCACGAAGTGTAACTGTGAGGAGAAAAATAAAGGATAAAGGATAAAGGATAAAGCTCTTAGTGTTGATCAATTGCTGAGAGATGAACCATACACTCGGCTTCATCAAGCATCCTATAGGTGTCGAATGCAAATCTGGACTATAAAATGACTTGCGTTTTCCTATGTCAGTGCTGCCATTCTCCGAGGTAAGTAGGGTACCGTTTTATTGAACCCAAAGGAACGGAAGGGTTTGTGAATCTTGATACGCAATCGAACCAGTGACCACGTGTGCATTGCAGTGCAGCTTTAGTCATTGCGCTGCACACACCCTGAAGAAAATGCTAGCATGAATTTAAGTGGAAACCCGCTCCTAATTATAATATTTTTAACAAATGCGTCGTTTTCTAATTCTGCAATCGCAAGGCCTTTATGCAGCATGCATTTACTTCCACAGAAAAACAATACAATACAACAGCAGCTAACGCTTCGGCATTATCGCCGTCATGGAAGCTGCCTGGAAGGGGATAGTGATATGCAATTTACTAGGCCAAATGCTTCAATAACACTTAAAAAAAGACAGAAAACTCCATAGCAATTACATGATCAACAGCTTCTCGAAAAACCCACCGCTTTTTTCGTGACTTCCAATGAGGAAGGTTAGAACAGCTGATTATAGTCGCACATGGTTGATGACTGAGCCACTCCACATCAGAAATTGAACCGAAGATACGGGGCCAGGTCGCCTGTGACCTCTGGGCATTCCTCCCTGCTGTTCATTGTGGGGTTTTTGGCACTGGATACTGCCAAGGCGTCAGCTGCTTCTGTATTGTCTGTTTTTGTATGGAAGTCAATGTGTGCTGTATAAGAACCTCGCGATTGCTGAACTTGGGAAGGTTAAAAAACAGTAGAGCATCGTTGTTTGCTAAAGACTTATAAGAAAATAATAAGACAACTTGAAGCAGTAAAATTATTAGCTGGTGCTAAGTATCCACAGATCTCTTTTAAATGAGGGATCTCGAGCCGGTTAGTCGTTAGGCTACGTGGCGCGTTCCCAGGTGGCGGATAGGGGGTTAATCGCGGACCAAATGCGGATTGTATTCGACGAGTCAATTCGGCCAAAAGCCTGCAATCAAGTGACAGAGAAGTATACGGGAGGCAGTTAGGAGTCGCCTCCAACAAATAAGCTCCATGTTCACTCTGGGAGAGCTGACAAGATACCCGTTAGTATAACCAGCCTCCACGTTCAGGGCCCAGCAAGCTACACGTGGGTATCAAAAAAGCTAAACACAGCAAAAAAAACGGGCCTCATTCCCCTGACCTCGAAAGAGCCCACCACATTCACACGATGACAAGGCTCAATGAAGTATCGCGAGAGTAGAAAAGACCGCTCTGTCTCACTTTCATCGATCTACAGAAGGCCTTTGATTCAATTGAGATGGAAGCAGTCATGGAAACCCTTGATAGTGAAGGAGTTCCTACACAGTACATAATGATTCTTCAGTGTTGGACACGTATTGTGTACGAATGATAACCGATGAACAAGAGCCGTTAGTGATTGGGTTCCCCGGGATGTCATGCGTACTGTAGAAAGACCACCGACCCGATGGTCAGAGTTCTTCACGAAAAGCCTAGAAGAAAGATATGATGCTCGACGAGTCCCTAAAGCGAGCAGAACCCACCGCGCTACTCTTGCGCGCGTCGAAAATAAGGAGGGTTGGACACGTATTGTGTACGAATGATAACCGATGGACAAGAGCCGTTAGTGATTGGATTCCTCGGGATGTCGTGCGTACTGCAGAAAGAAATGGATTGGAAAAATGGAGGATTTACTGGCACCCGCTCGAGTCACTCGACGATCAACGGGACTACAGGTGATACAGGTGACAGGTGATGCCAATTGTTGAGCAGCTTTACTGCTATGGTATCCTATTGAATTTCAGCAGAGACAACGAAGGGATATGCGTCACAGGCGCAGCAGGCGATAGGTAAAATCATTCCGAGTGCCAGCCATGATCACAATCAGGTGAGGCAGGACTTGAACTCTTCTCATCATCATTAGGTACACAGTAAGTGCCACTGTGAATTATACATCGAATCCAATGTAGTGGACAAAGTTCATCGACCATAGTTGATTCGCTCATAAGAAACTGGTGCAAATCGATCATGACACGTATAGCTTTATAATTCGCTGTTTTCTTCATAAGCACACAAAACATTGCTATTAGTACTACTTGCTAGTAAAAAATAATATATCAAAAAATAATATATATCAAATATCAATATAATGTAATATAGTAATGATAATATAGTAAAAATATCAGAAGATATCAAAGATACAAAAGAGTAGCGGAGTCGGTTTTGAAGTTGAAGTCAATGGACTCGCACTAGAGACTAAGACACCAACGCGCAAACTTCTTGAGGCTTTTTGGTTAAATGCCAAAAATCCCGCAATGAATAGCAGGAAGAAATGCCCAGAGGCCACACGCGACCTGCCCCCGTATACTTGGATCAATTTCTGATGTGGGGTGGCGCAGTCATCAACCATATGCGACTATAATCAGCTGTTCTAACCTTCTTCATTGAAAGTCATGTAAAAAGCGGTGAGTTCTTCGAGAAGCTGTTGATCATGTAATTGCCATGCAGTTTTTCGTCTTTTTGTAAGTGTTACTGAAGTGTTTGACCTAATAAATTGCATATCATTATCGCTTTCCAGGCTCTGAAGAAGGCGATTCTGCCGAAACGTCAGCTACTGTTGTATTGTACTATGTGTTTTTCTATGGAAGTAAATGTATGCTGTATAACAACCTCGCGACTGCTGAACATGAAAGCAACGCGTTCACATTCCTATGGCGAGGTTGAAAGAAAGTCGATCCTGGGAACAGTTTCGACAAAATGTACCAGCAAAATATTTTCCATCAAGAGTAGGCAAAACTTTGAATTCCTAGATTTGTCCGTTCATTCCCGACTACATTTTTCCTTTGGTACTCTTCCTTAAAACACCACCTTAGACAAGGCGTGTGTAGCCCAATACTTAGAAGCGTCTTCAATTAAGCAATTCGGAGTCATGATCACAATCAGGTGAGGCAGGACTTGAACTCTTCTCATCATCATTAGGTAGACAGTAAGTGCCACTGTGAATTATACATCGAATCCAATGTAGTGGACAAAGTTCATCGACCATAGTTGATTCGCTCATAAGAAACTGGTGCAAATCGATCATGACACGTATAGCTTTATAATTCGCTGTTTTCTTCATAAGCACACAAAACATTGCTATTAGTACTACTTGCTAGTAAAAAATAATATATCAAAAAATAATATATATCAAATATCAATATAATGTAATATAGTAATGATAATATAGTAAAAATATCAGAAGATATCAAAGATACAAAAGAGTAGCGGAGTCGGTTTTGAAGTTGAAGTCAATGGACTCGCACTAGAGACTAAGACACCAACGCGCAAACTTCTTGAGGCTTTTTGGTTAAATGCCAAAAATCCCGCAATGAATAGCAGGAAGAAATGCCCAGAGGCCACACGCGACCTGCCCCCGTATACTTGGATCAATTTCTGATGTGGGGTGGCGCAGTCATCAACCATATGCGACTATAATCAGCTGTTCTAACCTTCCTCATTGAAAGTCATGTAAAAAGCGGTGAGTTATTCGAGAAGCTGTTGATCATGTAAATGCCATGCAGTTTTTCGTCTTTTTGTAAGTGTTACTGAAGTGTTTGACCTAATAAATTGCATATCATTATCGCTTTCCAGGCTCTGAAGAAGGCGATTCTGCCGAAACGTCAGCTACTGTTGTATTGTACTATGTGTTTTTCTATGGAAGTAAATGTATGCTGTATAACAACCTCGCGACTGCTGAACATGAAAGCAACGCGTTCACATTCCTATGGCGAGGTTGAAAGAAAGTCGATCCTGGGAACAGTTTCGACAAAATGTACCAGCAAAATATTTTCCATCAAGAGTAGGCAAAACTTTGAATTCCTAGATTTGTCCGTTCATTCCCGACTACATTTTTCCTTTGGTACTCTTCCTTAAAACACCACCTTAGACAAGGCGTGTGTAGCCCAATACTTAGAAGCGTCTTCAATTAAGCAATTCGGAAGCAAACCGAATTCGTAATTTCATTTTTCCTCTATATCTATGCCTTAGCAACTGGAATTTCAATTTGTATCACCATCATTACGATGATAAGAGAGCCCGGTGTGAAGTGGTTAGAGATGTCGTGTACTTCACACTTGATAGGTTCCTGGTTCGATGCGACGTTCCAGGCTCACCAATCCTCCCTCCGCTTCGACATCACCAAACACCAGACTTGTCCAGAACAATAAAAGCGCCGACTTCGTAGATGAACCTCTGATTGGAATTCTATAGATCAGATATACATTCAACTATCTCTACGAGGTTTGCTGAAGTCGAATGCATCACTCAGTGATTGATCAAAGCCGAGTGCTTCACTCCTAATCCGCTTTTACTACCTATAAAAACTTCAAGAAAAACATAAGGCTATGATGAGATTTCAGTTCCTTACCAATTCTTTGTCGAAAATGATTACTAGCAACAATCGAGTGCTATGTTATAAACGCGCATTTCTCTTTCCGCAAGGTGAACATATCAACGAACAAGCCAGAAAATTGAGAGAAAACGATTTTCCAAAAAGATTCTGCGCAAACAAACTGCAGTGAAAAATAACAGGTGAGAGTGGATAACAGTGAAAATGATAAAAATCGAGGTAACACGTTGACTTCGGAGGGTGCGGGTCAGATTGTTTGTATAATTTATGCCGAACACTTCAGTGATTACTGTGAATTCGAAATAAAACTCCATGCTTCAATTAAATGCACACACCCGTTGACGAATCGACCACATTCATCAATACCCTGGGGACGGAGACATCCCGTGTCCGGTTGGCCGTGGGCACCGTCGCCTCTGCTGCCTTGCGCGCCGAATTACTTCAGTGTAAAAGAAACATCGCGATATTTCATCCTTAGTAGTGTGAAGTATAATAGGTATAATACTGAAGATTCGAGAGCATGCAGAAACGTGGGATTGATGAACAACATTGTCGTATCAAATGCGTCAACAATAGCAAGAACTTGTTCTATGTTTTGAAACAGTAAATATGAAAACGTATAGCACCATTGACAAAAAGAATAACAGTGCTAATACATACTGATGGTTAGATATATATATGTATGTATGTATGTATGTATGTATGTATGTATGTATGTATGTATGTATGTATGTATGTATGTATGTATGTATGTATGTATGTATGTATGTATGTATGTATGTATGTATGTATGTATGTATGTATGTATGTATGTATGTATGTATGTATGTATGTATGTATGTATGTATGTATGTATGTATGTATGTATGTATGTATGTATGTATGTATGTATGTATGTATGTATGTATGTATGTATGTATGTATGTATGTATGTATGTATGTATGTATGTATGTATGTATGTATGTATGTATGTATGTATGTATGTATGTATGTATGTATGTATGTATGTATGTATGTATGTATGTATGTATGTATGTATGTACGTATGTATGCATGTATGTATGTATGTATGTATGCATGTATGTATGTGTGTGTGTGTTAATGTATGTACGTATGCATTTCGTCATATATATTTAGCACTTCCTTTAGTTGAGGGATTGAAACAGAGGTAAAGAAATCAAACCTGGGCGAAAACCGACGACAATTATTCAAAAATTTAATCCGTTTTGAAGAGTACCAATCAAAGTCCTGGTAACTTACGTTTTAAGATAAACATCGATATTTCACCTGTGACAAGCTGCCAACCAACTGCGCCTCCCCACATCACAAATTGATATAGATACGGGGCCAGGTCGCATGTAACCTCTGGGCATTCCTCCCTGCTATTCATTGCCGGATTTTTGGCATTTATCCAAAAAGCCTCTAAGAGTTTGCGTGTGTTGGTGTCGTAGTTTCCTGTGCGAGGATGTTGACTTTAACTTCAAAATCGTTTTCTGATGTGTTTGTTTTTCATTTCTTTTCTGATGAAAAATTTCTGATGTGGGGAGGCGCAGTCATCAACCATATGCGACTATACTCCACTGGGAGATTCCCATGTCCATCGTTGACGGTGAGGCTTCTGGAATTGCGAGTTACCACGGATGGTTTTGGTCGCCATGATAAACTCAGAGATCTGCTCACCCTGTTCGTTCCATTCTAATCCGTAGGTCCCAATGTGACGTTCCTCAGACGATCTCCTTGGTCCGATCTTGGCATTGAAATCTCCAATGATGACTTTGAAGAATGTATGGTCTTCTCTGTAGAACCTCTCCAAGTCCATGTAGAACGCTTCGACTTCTTGTTCGTCATAGTTTGATGTTGGCGCGTAAACGACGAAGACTGTCAAAGCCGGTGTTAACCCACATCTTTTTAATCGTAAACGTCCGATTCGGGTTGTAAGCTGTTCGAACAACTTACAACCCGAACAAGAAAACTACGCTCGAAAATGTTTCGGCAAAAGTCTTTTTTTTCAAGTAGTGTTCTATTATGTGTCACAACCGAAACGGAGTTCGTCTGGAAAGTAGATTGATCGGGTTGTCCAAAAAATCTCAGAATATGCGATCAATATTTAGGTGCTGTCATATTTGAATCAGGAAGATTGACATTAGCTACACTCTCACGTCTCGCCTTAAACTCCAATACAGACATTGAGTTGGCCGCTACAAAACACTGGCAATGACTCATGACCCAACATCTAGTGGAATACGTTCCAACTGGATGAGAACTAGATGCAGCTAGTGAAACAAATATTTCTGGATACACTGCTTTGACACCAGTCACAAGAACGTTCACGTCTAACTTGCAATGCTTGTAAATACGCAAAATGTATGAACTGAAAGAATTTCTGGTTATGATAAAAGCATGTTGCCTGCGAAGAGCTTCATTTTTAGAAATTCTACGTCAAAAGGCTGTAAACTGCATTTTGTTCGTACATCTTGTAATAGTACCAAGGATCGACTTTCTATTAACCTCGGCATTGGAATATGAATGCGTCGTTTTCGTGTTCAGCAATCGCGAGGTTGTTATACAGCATACATTTACTTCCATAGAAAACCACAATACAATACAACAATGGCTGGCGTTTCGGCAGTATCGCCTTCTTCACAGCCGCTTTTTACATGACTTACAATGAAGAAGATTAGAACAGAACACACAAAACAGAAGATTAGGATAGTCGCATATGGTTGATGACTGCACCATCCCACCAACTGCTCTGAAGAAGGCAATACTGCCGAAACGTCAGCTACTGTTGTACTGTATTGTGTTTTTCTATAAAGGTAAATGTATGCTGTTTAACAACGCCTCGATTGCTGAACAGTAAAACGATGTAAACTGTATGTATGTATGCATGTTAATTGTAATAGTTGGGTAAACCTGCAAAGGTAGATCTGTTTGACCACAATTTTAATGAAACCAATCGAACGATGATGAGACTCTTGCCTTTTAGAAATAAAGGTTTTAGTCAGGCCCAACACAAAAAGCAAAAGGCCTAGCAGTCCAAAATTCACCTATACAAGCCCCAATGATCCACCATCTTGGGAGAGCAAAATGGTTCCTTAAAACCTTAAGTTTGGTGTTGAAGTACGAAGAAGACGTTTCCATTCTAAACGGAAATGGCAACAGTGTCCCTATTGCTTTTCGTTAGAAATGGTTACTCGTCCACGAACTGGACTCGCCTGGAAAGTCTTGTTTAAGGTTCATATGTATACTGAAGAGCCTTTGTGGTCCAACACCCAAAGAATGAAGTGCGCTAGGTAAGCAATCGATCGAGTAGAAAACCTGTAACAGAAGACCTCCGTAGAACGCAATAAATGACCGGAAAGAAAATGATAATGAGTTGACAAATACTTATATCTTTTCATATATCCCTCACATACCAGTGGAAATGAACCCACGGTGGACTCCAAATACTGCTATATTATTTCATTGTTTGTACACAGATATCAAAAATTCCGACGTACATTAGTTGCCCTATTACAGTAGTAACACTTGAGGTGTGCCTAGTAGCACGCTGCTATTAGTTCCCAGAGACACGGATTCCTATGAGTTCCCGTGGAAACTTTTATTCTCTCGGATTTCTTAACACGCCTATGGTGTTGGATAAAGCAGTCACGACCTTCATCGGTGTTGTCGATGGCGTCATCGTTCACAACTTTAGCGCTTGGTTTCTTAAATTCCAAGGCCTCGTCGTCTTCACACCACGAATTTTGCTTGAAGGAGAAAATAACTATTCTAAACCGAAATGGCAACAGTGTCCCTATTGCTTTTCGTTAGAAATGGTTACTCGTCCACGAACTGGACTCGCCTGGAAAGTCTTGTTTAAGGTTCATATGTATACTGAAGAGCCTTTGTGGTCCAACACCCAAAGAATGAAGTGCGCTAGGTAAGCAATCGATCGAGTAGAAAACCTGTAACAGAAGACCTCCGTAGAACGCAATAAATGACCGGAAAGAAAATGATAATGAGTTGACAAATACTTATATCTTTTCATATATCCCTCACATACCAGTGGAAATGAACCCACGGTGGACTCCAAATACTGCTATATTATTTCATTGTTTGTACACAGATATCAAAAATTCCGACGTACATTAGTTGCCCTATTACAGTAGTAACACTTGAGGTGTGCCTAGTAGCACGCTGCTATTAGTTCCCAGAGACACGGATTCCTATGAGTTCCCGTGGAAACTTTTATTCTCTCGGATTTCTTAACACGCCTATGGTGTTGGATAAAGCAGTCACGACCTTCATCGGTGTTGTCGATGGCGTCATCGTTCACAACTTTAGCGCTTGGTTTCTTAAATTCCAAGGCCTCGTCGTCTTCACACCACGAATTTTGCTTGAAGGAGAAAATAACTTTACTCGAAAATTCTGAAAACTTCTACGCCGTACCATTACTTGTCAAAAATTTACTTGGTACGAGGCAGGCGGTTTACTTTATTACGGCACCGTACGCAAGTTCCAGAGTTTCACTTCCATCACTGAAAGCCTTCGCAAAATCAAAACTTACATCAGCCACATGTTCAACTGAGACCACAGAACTGCCCACTCATTGCACCCACTTGCATCTCAGGTTAGAAGCACACTTCTAGCCTGCTTCTACACTCCATCCCTATCGTGTCCTCGTGACTGAAGACGTGGTGACTGAGGATTCCTCATTAGATGTGCGATGGTATAACACTTTAGCAATAAAATATGAGGACTACTTGTACAACAAAGTGAAAGAAGAAGTCTTTGTTGTTACAAATGACAACAGTTAATGGCGGGGCTCACGATGATGGTAATAAATCCTACTAAAACGCAAACCAACAGGTATGAAGGGACTGTTTATTACCAGACATGGGCCTTCAGATTTCTGTTACAGCACATCCAATGCCTGCATAAGCGTACGGATATTACGAATTATTGGGTCTGCTCGAGCGCCACTAAACAACTCAACATCTAGTAGTAAGTCTAACCGCCTTAGTTGCTCTTCAACTGCAGCAAGGCGCCGTTGAGCGTCTTGACGTCGATTCATGTCAGAAGAGGCTCGAATTTCCTGAACAAAACGGCAAGATAGTTTTCACACCGAAAAAACTCCTCGAACATAATACTCAGACAACACGCCTAAGGAAAAACTTACTATTGCCTCTTTCGGTGTCAAGCCGATCAATGATGAAAGAGTTGAATTATCAATGATACATGTGAAGTTATCAAATGACACATCTTGAATAGTGACCTAAATAGAAAGGATAAAAGGATGGAGCTGTTGACACCGATCAATCCCTAAGGGATGTGCCTGCATTCAACTTCATTTAAGCATCGTTGGAAGTGACTGAATGCATATCTGGCCTGCACAATGACTAGCGGTGGCCTAATGATGTATTCAGGAAATGTTGCTATCCTCCCAGACTAGTATAGCACCAATTTGCCAACTAAAGAGAGAAGAAAGGCTTGGCGAGCCTGCTGCCCCGGAATCGATCGCGAGTGTATTGCTGGGCGCCTACGACCACGGCTCCACACGCGCCCCTTAATACAAAGAATACTTATTCGGATACTTGGAAAAGTCATTATTGATTGTGTGAACCCCAGTATAACCTCCACTTTTTCAGAGATTTGCTGGTTTAGCCATTGTGATTCCCTGGAATTCCATGGTCAGCCTGGGCAAAGTCCACCCAGGTCGTCACCTCCACAGGAAGTCGCATCCCTTGTGAACCAAAGGGAGATTTGCTACTACGCGACTAATTTGATACCAGGGCGGTGCTGGATCCTGGTACTGGTTTATTCTTCGCTAGGCTTCCTAATGGAAACGCCGGACTCCCTCACAGCTTGGGAGACCCTAATGGGAAATGAATCCTTCCGCTGTACATCGCAGCTCGACACACATGAACATCTCTTAGCCACGATAAGGCGGCAAATGGTTGGGAGGAATACTAAGAATAACCTTGAATATTAACAAAAATTTGTTCCGTTGCGGAGGGAAGTTACAAAACTGGACATAGACATGTCTTTTATTCTTTCCAATTGTTGTAATAAGCAACAATTTTAACCAACGTCTCAAAATGTAAAAAAAAACATTGTTACATTCACACTGATAAACTGACCTTCATGGTCCACAGATCATCAACAATCCGTAAAGGATTAACAATATCCACAACAATACCCTAAAAATGTTGATTACATTGGTAAAAACCGACCTATGTGACCCCTTGAGAATAGAACTATAACCTAATTCTTCGAATAAGTTAAATTTCACCTGTATAGTTTTTCGGCATGATCCTACGGCGAACCGCATCTGCTTTAAAGCTTCACCTATGTACACAACGTTTAGAGCTTGGAACTTCGTCACTATATCGTTTTCGTTAGGATTCTTTAAACACAAAACGGTAGTATGAAATAAGTAAAAAATTTAAACATAAAATAAATACTGCATTACACTTCGCAACTGCTTGTTAGAGAAATTCCAGTCAACAACAACCTAACCTGCACAATTCTCAACGGCTCTGTGCAAGCTGGACTACCTATCGAAGAGCTGATAGTCGAAAAGTCCAACTTGTTTGGCTTGACATCTTCTTCATCGTCTAATTCTATCACTTCAATTTTTACCTTAAAAGACAAAGAAGCAATCATGTAGAAATCTGAATAGATCTCTAGATTACACAAGAGCGAGTTATCCAATAAGTCCGTGTTGCAGTTTAGGTGACCACATAAAAACTCGCTTTCACAGGTTTCCGAAAATGACTGCGGTTTTCAACTCTAATCCTTAACTTACTCATCCAACTGCCTCAAGTAATTCTAAGTTTTACTAATAGAAAGATGAAACCATTGAAAAGTTGACCTACTTCATCATAATAAAACTAACCACTTCTAAATTCCACGGATCTTTTTTAACCAAAAAGTGGCTGTCGAACACCACTTGAGCAAGTACGTCTTCCAGCTGTCTGTCATAATAAAACTACGAACTTCCAAATGCCACGGATCTTTTTTAACCAAAAGTGGTAGTTGAAAACCTCTTAAGCAGGAATGTGTGTCAGTTGCTTGAAAATATGGCATTCCCATGGCCAGTGGCTTGTCGAGTATAGTGGATGATGGAGAGTTTTTAAGTCAATACTTTCAACTTTCTACATCCGCAGCTCGTTTTCCGAATAATAACTACAAATTCACTGCCACTGGATTAATAGATGAGTTGCAAGCACCATATATTTATAGAAAAACTTTACTCGACCGCTAGCATTGTATGTAGAATCTCTACAAGAAACCCTCTCAATTTTTAGTCTTTCTGGAACACCACCTTAGTCCCACTTGTTCACTGCCTCTCATTTTCGAAATGGAAACCTTGACGAGAAATCTGGAAAAAAAAACACGCTCCATGCACTAGAGGAAATCGCAATTCAACACTGGTAGAATAGGAGAACTCGAAACTTCGATGCAAAGACTCGTACATCATAATCTGGCAGATAGCACAGTGGTAGTGATGTCCGTCATCATGAGCATGGTTCCAGTTCGATTCCGCTCCGGACCAAGCAAGCCTCGCATCTTTCCGTGGTCGAGAAATTGGTACCGGACTTGTCTAGGAAAAAAGCACTCTCTGCAGTCCAATTGGGAACGCTCCAACCCGGCTATCTCAGGATCCAGGGAGAATTGTTCGACCAGCATTCTACGACATTCGAGATGATATGAAAATCCTCAAGTAGAACCGAAAGCACAGGTTCGTAAAGGTTGGAAGATCTTCGTGGACGATGGATACGAGGAAACGAATCGAATGTCAGAAGTGCTGGGATCCGCACTGTAAACGTGAACACGATCATATGAATAAAAAAATGATCCAACTAACAAAATTCAATAATAGCTGAGATCTGCTGGAAAACAGATTGATGGAACAACCATCAATCTGTTGTCTAACACATAGAATAATTTCGTACCAAATCTATTGTATTCCACGCATGTCTGGCTATGTGTTAACAAAAAGAATCCTCTATAACGCGATATTCCCAAAATATTGCATATATTTGCAAGGAATGCTGATTGTTGTAGATATTAGACCACTGTGAATACATCATAATAGAAAACAGAGAGCTATCGCTACATTAGTACCAATCGCATTCACCTTGTTCACTGCAGCTATTGTAACGATTCAGAAAGTTACAGTGTATCCACGCCTCCATAAATAGCTTCTCGCCGTGACTGGAAGTCTTTCTTCTAGGCTTCTCGTGAAGAATTTTAACCGTCGGTGGTCTTCCTGCAGTACCTTTGACATCCCGAGGAACCCAGTCACTAACTGCTCCTGTTCGTCGATTGTGGTTCATACGCATAAAGAGTCCGCCCCACTTCATCTTCCACTGTTTGGCATATAGAACGACATCTTTGATTTTTAATCGTTGACCCATGTCGGAAATTTGGATCCCTTTCCTTACATGTGTTACGCAGGATACTCCTAGCACCGTCCTTTCGACTGCATGTGCAATAATGCTGACGTCTCATTCTGCTTATGCGGCGACTAGGTTTCTGATGGATACGTTAAACCAAGAAATACCAGTCGAAAAGGTAGGGACGGAGTCGGGTGTTTTTTTTTCACATCACTATATCCTCGATGCTCTTAAAAGCTTTTCAAGACGCTTGTTTCCTTGTACTCAACTCTGGAGCTAAGTTGGCCATTATGCTGATTTCCCGAGTAGCTGGAGCATTCGGAGATAATCGCTCCGTTGAGCGTGAATAGGACAAACGAAACCAATCCGTTCCTCATGAACATCGTTTTTGTGAGATTTAGTCGAAATCCAATCGCTCCACAGCCTTTATCAAGGCCAGCAAGTATTCGTTCCGCTTGGCTAATATTTGGTGTTATAAGAACGATGTCATTATCAAAGTGAAGATGGTGTAATTGCCAACCATCGGTTTTCACTGCCATGCTGTCCCATCCCAGTGCTCGCATAGCGTTGTCGAGGGCTACGCTAAATAGTTTTGGCGAGATGGTATCGCTTTTCCTTATCCCTCTATTGATGTCGATGCTAATATTGTTGTAGAATGGTGATATCCTGGTTGTGAAATTTTTGTACAGTTCACGAAAAACCTTTATACTGAGTAGGGACTCTCTAACTGTCCACGGCTTCTATCTCAATTGAGTCTCAAAGGCCTTAATTAAATCGATGAAAGTGAGATAGAGAGGTCCTTTGTATCTTCGTGATATGTGGTCCATTGTAGTGAATCCTTTGCGGAACCCAGCTTGCTCACATGGCTGTCGTTCTTTCAGTGTTCTGTCTATCCTGTTTAGGACGAGTGAAAAGTTTTTAGACGACTGAAAGTAAACAGATTGCACGATAGTCGCCGATATCGTGGTAACCTTTTCTACTGTACCACGGATCTCTCCATAGGAGGATCACTTGCCGTTTACTTGCAAGGTAATTTGGCGCGCCCCCAGGTGCCCGATAGGTGGCTAATCGTAGGCCAAAAGCGATCTTTGCTTTCCTAAGAATCAAGTGGAGCCAGGAGGTGGGCTCCCTGTTTCTGCTGCGGCCATTTGGCACATACATTTTGTATTCAGGAGGGCGTACACGTCTATGCGTGCGTGGTTGTGTTCTCGTTTATGCGGATTGTATTCTAGAAATATTACATAAGTTGTTCCGAAAATTTTCGGATAGTTGTGCGTGTATTTGCTTATTACAGGGGACCCTTCAAATCATCGTCACTATTAACAGGAACACAGCCGCGTCCAGTCTCATCTTCATAGCCGAACTTGGCACGATAAATTTTCGAAAGCAACGTTGCACTGGGAGTTCGATAACACTTCTTTGGTCGCAATACCTAATTAATGTTTCGAGACGTTTGCACTGCGTACGTCCGAGTTTGAATTCTTAAAATTAGATTCGTCGAAACTGTTCTCCTAGAATTTCAAATTCTCACCTTTGGAATTTGCTAACAACATAATTTGTAAAATATTACAATGGTGATAAGACATTTGCAAAATAATTTCTGTCATAATCCAATTATGCGGAGTTCAACCTATGCGACAAGTTTCGTCAAAATTTCTTCTAATTTTAGAATACTAATAGAATGGCTTGGAAATCCACCAGTACTTCCAAAAAGATTAATCGTCGACTCTCTTTCCGATAAAATGCTTCGCTGTTCAAGATACAAGGAAAAACAAAGAAGAAAAACACGTTTCGTGGGTTACGAAAAGATCAGAATCCCATGTTGGTGAAAAGCAAAGTTACAGTATATTGAAACAAATCTGTAAATTTGTCACTTTCGATAGGAGTAATTTGTACAGTAACTCCGAAGTTGTGTGGAATTCTTTCCCTCAATTTTTTTACACGAACAAAACGAATACATTGGCGTGTCAAAAAAAGTAATAGTTGACATTATTACCTTTTTAAATGGCGTATCCTGTTTAATCTCTATGGCACTGCTTTGTTTCTGCGCACAAGGAGAACTAGGCCCGAGATAATTCCGAATTCCTTAATGACTGCGAATCAGTATTTAAAAAAAGGACGATCAATGTGGTATCTTTTTCGTTTTATAATTAAGAAACGCATATGCAATATTTACAATTGAGGGAATCATTTTTTTCAAACGGCTCATCATAAAAGTTCCACGAGATCGAACCTACACTACTTCCTTAACCTCGGACCAACATTCTGAAACGGAAAATACCAGACGGTGAAAAAGTAAATAAATTAGGAAAAAACAGTTCCCAGGTTCGACTTTCTATTAACCTCGGCATTGGAATATGAATGCGTAGTTTCCTTGTTCAGCAATCGCGAGGTTGTTATATGTAATTGCCATGAAGTTCTTCGTCTTACTGTAAGTGTTATTGAAGTGTTTGGCCTAATAAATTGTATATCAGCATCCCCTTCCAGACTCTGGAGAAGGCGATACTGCCGAAACGTCAGCTACTGTTGTGTTGTATTGTATTGTGTGTTTTTTTATGGAAGTAAATGTATGCTGTATAACAACCTCGCGATTGCTGAGCAAGAAAACTACGCATAGGAAAAAAACGTTATTCCTATTTTTATAGCATACCAGTTGCAGTGCATTGGTGTACGCGGCACCCATGCATTTTACGGCAGGTTCAACCTATCCAGGTGATGGTTCGAACAAGCTATGGGCCTACCAACGTTCTCGTCTCCTCGAGCCCGGCTAATTGATGGTAGACTTGTCTGGATCAGCACACGTCCTTTAATCGACGTCGGAAGGCACTAGTAAGACCAAGAGCAAGATTCCGGGGAAAATCAACTCAACTAAAACTTAAGGACATTCATGACAAAGATGAAAACCGTCAAGCAGCAGCGTAATACACACGTAAGAATTTCGAAGACTTCCGTGGATGGTGGATGGAAGAAATCGGATGCAAGTACTGAGTTGCATACAACGTGATTCTTGCGCATTTTAGAACACTTGAAGAGGCTTAAATATAGAATACCAAAGTGTTCAGGGCTCTCAACGAATCATGTAATATTTCTGTTCGTCAATAGCAGTCAGGTCGGTGCTAATAACATAAACGATTAGATAAACGCAAGGTGCACTATTAAGAAGTGTCTACCTGAACATTACGCTTCCATAGCTGCTGGCGAGGCATGTCTCAGTAACGCCGAGACGAAAACACATTGCCATCATTATTCCACCACAGAGTGGTATACCTGCACTTGTTCGACCAGTGAAGAGTGACGGTCAGTGTTCTCTGTACTAATTAGTGCACAGGAGCAGATTAGCTCCGATGGTGGTCTTCTGGTCCCTGATGTTGGTTCGACAAGAGACCCCGAAGTGTTCATAGATAGTCCTAACTACATGCCGATGAGCACTCACAAACAACGGAGGCCTAACTCGCAAGATTACCACAGGCTGACGCACCAGTGCGATCAGCTGCGGAGGGAGAAACTTGTTGAGGATTACGTCTACAGGCTTCTTGTTTCGATACGAGAAAGGCAACCGATACAACCACAGAATTCTATCTTGCGCAACGACAGTCCACCAAACATGGGTTCAGTGGGAAGCCGGTGATGTATTTCGTTCAGAAAACATGTGCATACTAGATTTGGCCAGAAACTGCACCGCATGGTAAGGATTTTTTGCAGGCTCAAAGTAGCCTCTGTGGCAATTGTTTCCATTAACTTTAAAGTGGGAAACTCAAGTGGGAACTCGAGTTCTTTGAGGAAGATACGTCAGGACGTCAGGAAGGAAGTAAGTTCCGTACGTCAAGAGAAAATGCAACAATGATCTCCGAGCTAAAGGGACCGATCAATTTGATTATTAGATCTTGGACTGCAGAAAAGACTTAGTGCTACGAACAATCAACAATGGAAGAACAGAAGGAGGAGCTTTGACTTTCTACAAATTGAACCGAACGTATTGAAGAATGATCAAAACATTCACAAAAAGATTCCGCCTATCAAATCCTTCCGACCTTTATTCAACAAGGATAAAGGATAAAGGATAGAGCTCTCGGCATCGACCAATCTTTGAGGGATGGAGCATTCATTCGACTTCATTAAGCATCGTTAGAGGTGATTGCATATGGGGCCTTTAGAATTACTAGCGATGGTCTACCGATGTATCGAGCCAGTGGTGCTATCTTCCCAAGCAAATCTGGCGCCAACCTGCCGACACCGAAGGGCGGGAATCGATCCCATGTTTACTGCAGAGCACCTCCGAACCATGTGCTACACGCGCCCCTATTTAACAAAGGCATTCAATAAACTAAAGGTGAAGCATACCTAGTGTTGCGGGACGTCTCGGTATAATACGTGGAGTCTCTTTTATACCAGAAGTATCCAACTGAGAGCTACAGAGAGAAATTATAGAAGCTGAAAATCGAATACTACAGAAGGAAAACAATGTAGGAACATACAAAGGCACCATTTTTGGAAAGATAAGCTTTAAATCCTGAAATAAACAAACTTCTTTCAGCTCTTCTATCCATCGAACGTTTTCTATGATTGCTGTCAGTATGAGATACGTCATGCGGTGATGAACAACTTAAGCTTTTACATTACAAAGTTGACCAATCAATGGTAGCGAAGAATTACAAACCTTGTGGTCGTCTGCAATCGATTAAGTTCGGCATCAAAATCCGGTGGGCTATCCTCTACTGGAATGGGGAGCAGACGATTCTGCACACCTCTTGAATTTCCCTCTGTGGTATGCATCGGTGATACCTGCAACTTATGTGTAAAAGTATATATCACCTTTTAGTTTAGTTCAACTGAAACCGTCTTTCTACGGACCTGTGCAACTGGCTTCCAGGAGGCCCGTAAAGCACACCCCGATGTATGAGAAGACCTAAACCTCATCATTAAACAATTCGATTTCCATTGAATATTAAATATAAATCAAAATTCGAGCTACTGCGAGCTCAGCAAGCCTTAAAGCTGACCCGGAGGTTACCGAAGAATCTTCACGTAGACCATCGTATCCACCATAACATAACGTTGGAATCTTATTGAAAACTTCAGTTGGTTTGCGTACATTTACTAAAGCACATGTTAGGCTTTAGAGAGGCTCAGAAAAAATGACAGAAAGGAAGATGGCTTCCTTACCATTACGTTTAACAACCTCGTCCATAGTCCTGAAGTTGTTTTCCACTCTTCTAACGATATCGTACTGAAGGGTCGTCTTACTGGCGGCACTATCACCTGCCCTAAAAGAAAATGAGAAATGTGATACACATCAAATCTAACCCAAACGATTTAGGGGATAAAAGGATAAAGCTCTCGGCATTGGTCTAACCTTAAGGAAAGCGCGTTTGCGTTCGACTTCATTAAGCATTGTTTGGAGGTGATTGAATGCATACATGTCTTTACAATGACTCGTTGGTCTACCGATGTATTGAACCAGTGCTGCTATCCTCCCAGAGAAATCAGGTAGCAATTTGCTGACTCCGGAGGGATGGAGGGCTTGGTGGGCCTGTGGCTCCTGGATCGATCCCATTTGTAATGCAGGGCGCCTCCGACCACTGCATCACGTGGGCCCTTTCCAAACGTTTTAAAAAAGGAAATACGTGTCGTTGAAAAGTGACGAGAACACCTTGCCTATTGCGTTTCTTTCCTTTTACAACACTTTCTGCATCTCCTTCCGACCCAAAAGCTTGGGCTTGTGTTTTAAGCGATTGTTTCCTAAACGAAAGCAAATCCAGAGTAACCACTAGAATAACTACGAATAAGACGTGTACTCAGTCCACTGACATAAGCAAATTGCACCTATACAAACATTTCTGTAAGAGAAATATGCATATTCAAAAAACACGCCTACTTCGAGGTCGGAATAGGTAGATTCAACCTTTCAGACATCACTTGGAGTGGACGACAACTCGTGAAGAACGACTCAACGTCTCCACCTTAAAGCTACTCTCACTAAAACACAGAAGAAATTAAAGAAGTGAGTCCATTATGAATCAACTTATATAACTTTAATACTAAATAAATGATCACCTAGGAGCTGAACGTTCGTTGGCTTGAGGAAAAACACTCCCTTTCTGCACAAAATGGGAGGGATTAGGAGAATCTGCAAAGGATTATCTCAATAGAGACTTCACAATATGTTATGAATCTCCACTGCCTAAGCCGAATGAACCATGTTCTAAGCATTGCGATAGTCGAAACATCGTACCTTACATCCAGGTTTTGTAAGAAGAGAAAAGCTTTTTATCGAATGATACTCGATTGCTCTAAGGATTGTCTCGCCATCACTAACTGTGAACGAAAGCATACGTCGAGGCTTCTGAAGAACAGTTGGTACTGAGAACTACATCACAAATAACTATACCGATCAATCGATAAACACGTACAGCTTCCAGATTCTCTAGGCCAGGTCCATGCTCCATATCAGGCAATGGTTCAAATCCAGTGTTATCGACGAATTCGTGTACAAGAGCACAAAACTGCGAGTAGAACGATGCACCGATGTCAACCACAGAAGCGATCTTAGAGGGAAAAATGTTCACACACAGATGAGATTTCTCCCGAACATTCTCTTTTTTTTCAAGAGAAACAAATAATGGAACGCTTGGCCTTTTTTTATTCATGATTAATTTTAGGGAACAACAACGATTGGGATATAACCACAATAATGCTGAGATATTTGTAGAACTTGGAGCCTAGGCCAAATCGAACCGCGATTACCCTCTCCGGGGAGTCACGAGAAAAGCAGAACGAGGACCTTAGTGGTGCTGTGCGTTAAAATTGAGCCTCCGGAAAGGGCTATCGCAGTTCGATCTGGCCTGAGGACCTAGTTTTGCAAATATTATGAAAACGATAGGCAACAGTAAAATGTTATACATTGAAGGTCAGGATGTTAACAAAAATAGGCTTCTAGACACACACACACACATTCCATTAATGAAAAAAAGCAGAAATTCACTCCTACCTGAAGAATCAGAGGCTGATTTACACAAGCCCTGTGGGTATTCCCATCGATGGCAAGTTGTTTCAGTAAAGGATAAGTACTTTCGCTTATATCCGTGTACTTCCACTGTTCGTACACCAAACTGGCTATGTTCTTTGGGTTTTCAGGAGCAGATTCTCCCTGTTTTGGAAACAATGAACATCGGAAAATGAAGTTTGTAAAGCACAAAACGATTTCAAACGAATCAACACTGAAACCTACTATGTCAGCTTCAAAGAAGGAGAATAGGAATATTAGAACGTTTGAAAGCCACTCTTCCTTCAGTATAATATGCCTCTCCACGAAAAAATCGAACACAAATGATGGGACATCCTCCATTTGAATGTCACAATGACGAATAATGTAGTAACTTTTTACACATCTGACATCATAACTACGGTAGAATACCAGTAAATGAATGATATTGCTTGGAATAGCATTGTGATGGTATCGGAACCAACCCTCTTGGGAACACCGAGGTTCGCGCCTCTGACCGCAATCACGGACGGGGCGACATCAATACAGAGGCCATTGCATGCTGGAGACTAGGAGAAACGCAGTGGAGCCCAGTCGCCGAAAGTTAGTGGGATCTAGAGTGCTCTGTAATGAAGCCTAATGACTTAATTTGCGTTACCTGTATTCCTTGTAAAAAAGAAGCTCTTGGCGTAAATACCTGATTGATGCGCAATGCATTCGACTTCACCAAGCATCGTTTGGTAGTGATTGAATGCATATCTGGCCTTTATCATGACTCGCGGTAGCTTACCGATGTATCGAGCCAATTCTGGTATCTTCCTGGATAAGTCTCGTACTAATTTGCTGACCTCGGAGGGATGGAAGGCTTGGTGGGCGCTGGGATCGATCGTATGTATATTGCAAGACGCCTCGCTGGTATCTTCCTGGATAAGTCTCGTACTAATTTACTGACCTCGGAGGGATGGAAGGTTTGGTGGGCGCTGGGATCGATCGTATGTATATTGCAAGACGCCTCCGACCACTGCGCTACCCGCGCGCCATTATCCGCAGTTCCGTTAACCGCTGAATAATCGAGCGCACACCAGCAAAACCTCCATTTGCCCCTGTTGTCAGATTGTCAGACGTCTGTCTGCTTCTGCGAGCTTAAGTTACATGAAGAATATTACCCTTTCCTAGGACGTCATCGGTTTTGACATGTATATTGAGGACGAATGAATGAGTAGCTTATTGGGACCTGCCGAGTGAGTTTGGTGCATTCACAGCTTATCCGTAGTCTCGCGGCTTGTTTGTTTGTTGACTACCCGGATGCTTTGCACACACTTCTCCGTTATTTGATGTGATCTTGCAGGATACAATTGCTATGGCAGCAAACGCACAAACGCTCTATCATTCTCCTTTTTGTACGAAAACGGTATAGAATGGCCGATAGAAAAGGTGTATTTTTGCAGTGTAGTTACGATTACAGATGTAGCGCAGTGATCCGAGGCGCCCTGAAATACGCATGAAATCGATACCGACGTCTCATGCTCACCAAGCTCTCTATCCCTCAAGAGTCGGCAAATTACTCCCAAACTTGTCTAGGAGGATAGCAGCACTGGCTCGATACATCGGCAGGCCACCTCGAGTTATTGTAAAGGCCAGATATGTTGATGGAAATGCCGGACATATTCTAACATGCAACAACACATATACGAAAATTCTTCTTAATTTCATATGAAGTTTTGGGGTGTGGTTATTGAAGAGGTCAGAGTGGCAATCGTCGGTTATCCCTGTTTTTCTAGAAGCTGTACTTGTTCTCTATAGGCTTTGGAATGAGAGTTGGTGTTTTAACTGGCTGAGTATCGATAAATATTGCGACAGCTCTTCACAAACTCTACACATCCAACCGTGGCTGCTACTCTTCTTTTCTTAAGATCTTTCTTTGTCGCCTTTCGACACAGCACTACAAGTTCGGACATGAGCTGACAACGGCCTACGCCACATGGGATTCTACGTTGATGCTCTTAGCGCGAGTGCTCTTATCGAGAAGCGTCTCAATGTGACCCTCGAAGTCACGGCTTTAAAAGCACAAACGTGAAAATGCTGATGAAGCCGTTCGCATTCTTTCATTATTGTTTTGCTTTGACTGCAGAACATATTCTCAGCACCTGAATACCTCTATTATGAAATGTCTAGGTAAGAACAGAAGGAATATGTCAAATCCCCTCATGGGAAACGGAGATTCCATCTCCTGGCTTAAACTTCATCTCAGGGAAGCACACGATAATTTTTCGACCACGCTTTATCTCCTATCAGGCACACAGAGACGGGCTAGTTTTTCGATAAATCCACCAAGGATCCCTCAATGAGGGATGAAAGCTCACAGCATGTAAACTCGTTGAGACTGAGTGAATACATCGAGTAAAGATCGGGTTCTATGGATACTATAAGTTCAGTCACAACTGTAGCTGCTCAGTAGCTGCACTTTGGTTAGCAGTTCATCAGTCTCCTTTCATCACTATTTTGATCTAGCCGGGCTTCACGAAAACAACCTAAGAATGCTGGTTGTCCGTATCATTACGGATCGGAAAAAGCTATTATTTAGCACTGAGGAAATCGGATATGGTAGGCTTCTTACAGTGGCTTGGAGTGCTCTGGAGGGTTATGAAATTTATGCAATAAGTGATCAACATGTATCTAAGGTGGACATAAGCTACTGGACGTGTAGAATCCCTAAAGGCATGTAAACAACCAGTAATAACCATGGGTCTGTTCACATTCCTGTCGTATATGACCGCTTCTATGGCACTTCTGTAAGCCAATACAGACTACCTCGACGTGGCCTCCACCACACTATGTTGGCCCCTTGCAACAAACACTGACAAAGGTGGGTTGAGTTCGTTTCTTTTCGCCCATGAACGTCCATTACATTCCATCAGTTCTCGTGAAGTTTGATGTAACAGTGCATGTGTTTGCCAACTATGAATTTTCTCTTGCATACTTTTAAATCATGAGATTTCTGTGCAAATCTGCCCCTCTATGCCTAAGTTTTTTAGTAAGAGAAAATTCGGATAGCTTGTCAAGCCAATGTGGACGAGTAGAAGTTGTAGGAAATCCACTAGCTTTTATCATAACTCAATAAATCGATAAATTGCTTGCAGGGTAGAATTTGGCACACGAGAGTGATGTTCGGGTGAACGACTACACCAAAATTGGTTCAGTTGATTGGTTTGTTATTTGCGTTACAAAACGATCAATCAGTAGTCTGGAGAAGGGAGAAGCATTTGCTTCGTTAAAAGAGCACTTGTTTCCTAGTTATCTTATGTCGTTCTTTTCTCACTAAGAAACAAAAAATTTTCGAAATTACAAAAAATGATGGCATAATGAGCAACCACATCGAACCCTTCGAAACGAGTAGTTGGATTCGCCTTGTATTCTTGTAAAATCAGATATTCTACCAGCATTCTTTTCCCGTTGCGTAGTGCTGCTCTCGAATCATGAATGCAACGATCTTTTTAACCTCAGTGACGCCGAGATATTTGCAAAACTTCGGACCGCAGGTGTATGAATGGGGAACGAACGCGCTATTACCCCTCCGGATGCTAACGCGTTCACCATCATACCATGCGGGTGTTTCAATCCTGTTGACGGTTGATTGCTGATAGCATTGATCAATAGAACTAGCTGAGAGACAGGCGAAATGAAATAGCGCGTTCATTCCCCACCGCAGACACCCGCGGTCCGGAGTTTTGCAAACAGCTCAGCATCACTGAAGCTATATATCGCAACATACCCTACCAATGAAAGGAGTAGGCAGTAAAAAAAAGTTGAAATTGATCTTTTTAACCATTCTCCTGTGTTTTTTCTATGGAATCCCCAAAAGCTCTCGTAGCTCATTTAGTTTCTCGAAAACTAAGAAATGTCCTAGCTCACTTCATGGAGTGATGTTCTGTGACATCAAGGGACAAGACTGTTTCTGTCATGGTGATCTCTGCAACCTACCAACGACTTACCGCCTCATCGTGGCTAGGAGGTGTTCCTGGGTGTCGTGCTGCGATGTTTAGCAGGGGATTCATTCTTGACAAAGTCTTTCAAGCTGTGAAGGAATCCTGCGTTACCATCAGGAAGCCTAGCTAAGAGTAACCAATATCAGGATCCACCACCGTCTTGGTATTAAAGTCGCATGGTGGCAAATCCCCTTCTGATCCACAAGCGCTGTGACTGCCCGTGCTGGTGAAGTGGCAGACCTGGGGCAGACTTTGGCCAGGCCGACCTCAGGATTCCAGCGAACCACAATACATTAACCAACAAATCTCTGAAAAATGGGAATAAACTTTATGATAAAAGAAACTTTATTCGACGTTTTCATCTTCCTCAGAGCCAATGATTCGAATCGATGCCCACGGTCATTTATACTCCTTATATGGTGTCTTTCTCATGGTATCGAGCACAGCCGGGTGAAGTTGCTGATTTGAGAGCTATTCCACAGATGAAAAGTCGACCCGACCAAGTTTTGTCGGTGGCTAGACTCTCAGAGATCTTAGGTATTGTAGAATAAATACTACACCAAGAATATTAAAGACACAAGAGCCCAACTATTCAACATTAATCGAAATCTATTTAAAAACACACTAGCTGTTCTACGATTTTTCAATTCCATACATGATGAGTAAGGGGCTCGTATAGCGCACTGGTCAGAGGAGCTCTGCTTTACACATGGGATCGATCCCGCGCCCCAGGCCCACCAAACCTTCCATCCCTCCGGGATCGGCTAAGAGGTACCAGACTTGTCTCGGAGGATGGCAGCACTGGCTCGATCCACCGATAAGCCAACGCGAGTCATTGTAAAGACCAGATATGCATTCACTCACTTCGAAACGGTGCTTAGTGAAGTAAAATGCATGGCACATCCCTCAGGGATTGATCAACGCCGAGATCTTTGTTCTTTTCCTGTACCCTGGCTATCCATAACCCTGAACTGGTGGGGATTTTTGCAATGGAAAAATTGTGACACGCCTGTACTTCCTGAACAATAGGAGACTATTGCGAAGAAGCTTAAGGTATACGATGGAAACAAAAGTGATTTGAAAGGCGCCTGACTTACTCGATGATGACAGGATTGGAGGATGTGCAGGTGATTCTATTTCGTTTGGAAAAGGTAGTCTTCAGTTCTACTATTTTGCTTTTCTCTAGAAGTATTCACTTAGCATTAATAATGCAGCATACCTTCTCACTCCTTCGCTATCACATCAGGTACCAATTTTCGCTAACTCACAATTACTCTAGGAATTTTCTTCTGTACGAGAAACGCAAGCTGCACCTCAGTAGCGAATGCAAATGCGAAATTTTGTATGACCTTGACAGAATACGATAAGAGTTATCTCGACATGAATATCTACTCATATAGCCTTTCCTAAAATAATGTGAAAACCCAGCACTTCTCCAGCTTCCAAGTGTTAAAAATAGCCTTACCAGGCCTACGTTTGACGCCACGTCTTTGTTGAACAAATAGTCGACTAAATATAAGAAATACTGCGAAAAACTTAGGTGTGGTGAAACAATCAAAAAAATGTAGGGGCTGAAATCAATTCATATGGGCCGATCTTCCACTACTACGTGCAACTGGAGATCAGCACACGAACTTGAAGTGTTAATGAATTCACATTTAAAATAGTAAGAAAGTTGGAAATGAGTGAAGGAGTGGAACCTTTTAGGAAAAAAGACGTCATTAAGAATGGCATGTTAAACCACATGAACAGAAAGGGTTAACACTGAAATTTAAACGGAGTGTGAACGCTTCAAAGTTAGCTAATCATTATGTCACGTTGAGGTGTAGTGGCAAGCCTTCTAGCTCAAATATTGACAGGCAATCGATAAACATAAGAACGAACTTTCATTAACATTTGCATATCTCATCCATTTCATTCAATGGTTATCTGTTTTTGAAGTGACGGTGCGAATCCGATTTGCTTTTGTCCGATGTCGAAGATGTTGCAGAATTGGCGGATGAATGGTGCGCCCGAAGGCCCACTCCGGTCCGAATCCAGCGAACTCCTTTGGAAAGATGGCAAAATAACATTTGCTTCTTTCCATCTAAATCATACCTTTTTCGACTGTGCAAGAAAAAGGTATAGAAATGTCTTAACGACAAAATTTTGTACGAAAACATTAGAATAGGCCAGTAAATAAGCAAAACTCACCTCAACAAAGTAGTGAACAGGGTCAATGGAAACTTTTTCATTCTGATTGTAAAGTCAAGAGTAGGAGGGGTGACTTTACCAGTTTTCCTGTATAATTCCTCGGTAGCGTTGTACTGAAATGTAGAAGATATCGATTAACTCTTGCTATATTAAGCATAAAGAACGGATGATTTACATAAGGGCTCCAGCAACTTTAGCCAGCTGATGGGTGACAGGTTTTGGTCAGCCAGTGAACGATGTACCGGTGTCTGAAATAACTTCGTACAACTTCAGCTTCGTGTAATTTCCCATTCCAACGAAGGAAATCTGAAAAATCGCTCTGGTAAAAACCTCACCACCTGTAGTCCCGTTGACCGTTGAGTGACTCGAGCGGGCGCCAGTAAATCCTCCATTTTTCTCTGCCGCGTGCAAGAGTAGTTCAGTGGGTTCTGCTCGCTTTAGGGACTCGTCGAGCATCATATCTTTCTTCTAGGCTCTTCGTGAAAAACTCTGACCATCGGGTCGGCGGCCTTCCTGCAGTACGTTTGACATCCCGAGGAATCCACTCACTAACAGCCCTTGTCCATCGGTTATCATTCGTACACAGTACGTGTCCAACACTCCTTATCTTCAACTGCTTGGGGTACAGAACGGCATCTTTGATTTTTGATCGCTGACGCAGGTCGGAGCTTCGGATCCCATCCCTTACTTGTGTGAAACGGGATACTCCTAGCATCGTCCTTTCGACTACGCGTTCGATAACGCTGAGTGAACTTTCATCCTGCTTACGCAGCGAAAAGGTTTTTGACGCATACGTTAGGGCAGGAACCACCGTTGAGTCGAAAACGTGGGAACGGAGTCGGATGTTTTTT